>JACDQD010000008.1:9369810-9644341 GCA_019843655.1 Lethocerus indicus | reverse complement strand
ACACGTGTTATCCTCCCCGCCATTCCCTACCGCCAGTGCCACTGTGAACCTCCTCCACCCCCATGGCCGTCGACAACTCACATCCTCCACCGGCCTCCTACCGCCGTGCCACTTGGAACCTCCCTCCCCCATGGCCCCGTCGACAACTCACCTCTCCGCCGCCTGCCCCGCGTGCCGCTTGAACCTCCCCACGACCCCGCTGGCCCGTCGACAGCTCACATCCTCCGCCGGCCTCACCGCCGCCATGAGGCCTCCCTCGACCCCCATGGCCCGTCGACAGCTCCATCCTCCTCCCGGCCTCCTGCCGCCGTGCCGCCCAGACCTCCCCCACGACTCCGCTGGCCCGTCGACAGCTCATCCTCCGCCGGCTCCTGCCGCCGTGCCGCCAGATCCTCCCCGACCCCCGCTGGCCGTCGCACACTCCGTCCTCCCGCCGGCCTCCTACCCGCCGTGCCGCCCGGATCCTCCTCCCGACCCCCCGCTGGCCGTCGTTGACTCCATCCTTCCTTCCGGCCTCCTGCCCGCCGGTGCCGCCCGGGACCTCCCTCCGACCCCCGCTGGCCCGTCGACAAGCTCCGTCCTCCCTTGACCTCCTGCCCGCCGTGCTTGTCCCACCCTCACGACCCCCATATTGCGTCGACAGCTCACATCCTTCACTTGACCTCCTACCGCCATTGCTCCAGAACCTCCCCACGACCCTCATGGCCCGTCGACAACTCATCTCACTTATTCCTGCCACTTCGTGCCACTTGAACCTCCCTCACGACCCCATGGCCGTCGACACTCCATCCTCCCTCCGGCCTCCTGCCCGCCATGCCACTTGGAACCTCCTTCACGACCCCTTCAGCCCGTCGACAGCTCCCATCCTCCTCCGGCCTCCCTACCCGCCCTTCCAGAGACTCTCACATTTCCCGCTGGCCCGTCGACAGCTCATCCTCCGCCGGCCTCCTACCCGCCGTGCCGCCCGGAACCTCCTCGACCCCCATGGCCGTCGACGACTCATCCTCCTCCCCGGCCTCCTGCCCATGTGCCGCCCGGAACCTCTCCGTCCCCCTTTAATGCGTCAGATCCATCCACTCCCTCCATTACTGCCCATGGTGCCTCCGGACTCCCCCGCGGTAGTCGGCTCCGTCCTCCGCCACCTCCTGCCACCGGCACTTGGCCGAACCTCCCTGACCCCCATGGCCGTCGACAGCTCACATCCTCCCCGGCCTCCTCCCCTGCATGCCAGATCCTCCCCGACCACCCCTGGCCCGTCGACAGCTCACATCCTCCCCCCGGCCCCTCCTGCCACTGGCCTTGGAGACCTCCACCCTTTGGCCCGTCGACAACTCATCCTCCTCAGGCCTCCCTACCCACCGTGCCGCCAGATCCTCCCCGACCCCCTTGGCCGTCGACAACTCCATCCTCCTCCCGGCCTCCTGCCCGCCGTGCCGCCAGATCCTCCCACTTAGGTGGCCCGTCGACTCTCATCCTCCCCCGGCCTCCTACCGCCGTGCCGCCTGAACCTCCCCCACGACCCCCGCTGGCCGTCGACAGCTCACATCCTCCCTCCGACCTCCTACCCGCCGGTGCCGCCCGGATCCTCCCCGACCCCTGGCCGTCGACAGCTCATCCTCCGCCGGCCTCCTACCCGCCGTTGCCGCCCAGATCCCCACGTTGTGGCGATCGACAGCTCACGTCCCTCCTCCCGGCCTCCTACCGTGGTACTTGAGACCTCCTCTCGACCCCCGCTTCCCCCGTCGACAGCTCATCCTCCCCGGCCTCCTCCCGCCGTGCCGCTTGAACCTCCCCGACCCCCGCTAGTCGAACTCACATCCTCCGCCGGCCTCCTGCCCGCCGTGCTTGATTCCCCGACCCCATGGCCCGTCGACAGCTCACATCCTCCTCCCGGCCTCCTGCCCGCCGTGCCGCCCAGACCTCCCCGACCCCCGCTGGCCCGTCGACAGCTCACATCCTCCGCCGGCCTCCTGCCCGCCGTGCCGCCGGAACCTCCCCACGACCCCCGCTAGCCCGTCGACACTCACATCCTCCTCCGGCCTCCTGCCCCGTGCCGCCCGGGCCTCCTCCGACCCCCGCTGGCCCGTCGACAGCTCCATCCTCCTCCGGCCTCCTGCCCGCCGTGCCGCCCGGACCTCCCCGACCCCCGCTGGCCCGTCGACGGCTCGTCCTCCTCCCGGCCTCCTGCCCGCCGTTGCCCTGGAACCTCCTCCGACCCCGCTGGCCCAGTCCGACCAGTCGGCTCCTGCCCGTCCTCCTCCCCGGCTCCTGCGCGTGCCGAGCCGGATCTCCTCACGACCCCCGCTTGGCCGTCGAGCTCCATCCTCCGCCGGCCTCCTACCCGCGCTTGAGATCCTCCACGACCCCCGCTGGCCGTCGACAGCTCACATCCTCCTCCGGCACCCCCGCTTGTGCCAGACCTCCTCACGACCCCCGCTGGCCCGTCGACAGCTCCATCCTCCGCCGCCGGCCTCCTGCCGCCGTGCCGCCGGATCTCCTCGACCCCGCTGGCCGTCGACAACTCACATCCTCCGCCGGCCTCCTGCCCGCCGTGCCGCCGGAACCTCCCTCGACCCGCTGGCCCGTCGACAGCTCACATCCTCCCTCCGGCCTCCTGCCGCCGTGCCGCGATCCCTCCCACGGCCCCATGGCCCGTCGACAACTCACATCCTCCCTCCGGCCTCCTGCCCGCCGTGCCGCCCGGATCCTCCCTCACGACCCCATGGCCGTCGACAGCTCCGTCCTCCTCCGACCTCCTGCCCGCCGTGCCGCCGGATCCTCCTCACGACCCCTTCTGGCGAATCGACAGCTCATCCTCCTCCCGGCCTCCTACTGCCGCCGTGCCCGTGACCTCCTCGGGCCCCTGGCCGTCGACAGCTCCGTCCTCTCCGGCCTCCACCACCGTGCCGCCCGACCTCCCTCACTTTATGGCCGTCGACCACTCCATCCTCCTCCCCGGCCTCCACCCGGTGCCACTTGACATCCCTCACCCCCCTTCAGCGTCGACAACTCACATCCTCCCTCCGGCTCCTACCGCCGCCGCCCGAACCTCCCCCACGACCCCCCGCTTGCCCGTCAACGCTCCATCCTTCTCCGACCTCCACCCGCCGTGCCAGAACCTCCGACCCCTTGCCCGTCAACGCTCCATCCTTCTCCGACCTCCACCCGCCGTGCCAGAACCTCCGACCCCATGGCCGTCGACAGCTCATCCTCCTTGCCCTCCCCCCGCGTGCCGCTTGAGACCTCCTCCGACCCCCATGGCCGTCGACAGCTCATCCTCCTCCCGACGCCGGCCTCCTGCCCGCCGTGCGCCAGAACCTCCTCACTCCCCGCTGGCCATCGACGACCCCGCTTGGCCGTCGACAGCTCCTCTCCGGCCTCCTGCCATACGTGCCCCGCCGGAACCTCCTCGACCCGCTGGCCCGTCGACAGCTCCCTCTCCCCTGCCAGCTCCATGGTCCATCCGGAACTTCACATCCACGATGATAAGAATTCATGCGCCTTGGGACACTAAGCCACAAACATATTACAAACCCACCACAGAACAAACTAGAAGCCTTACAAACGCCGTGGAAACACGATGCATGCCTTTCCAACTACGAATCCCCATGGGCTCCTGCCCCCTGGTGCCCGGAAACATTCTGTTCTTTCCTAAATCGGCCGTCACCAGACACACTGGGCGCGTTCTGGACGCCTCGTAACTCCACCAACGAGGCGGTCCACCGGGGCGATGCCGCCGTTGCAACAGGTCTCCTCGCACTCCCGCTGGTGCACAGTCAGCCCGACCAAGGCCTCCTCCCTCGAACTCCCGGCCAGACACACTCCACCCCCCGAAATCACGTACGTTATCCCGCCGTGTTGGTTCATGGGAACCGCAACTTATCAGGAAGGTTCAGCGGGTATCCCCGGCCCTTTTCCGTACTAAGGGAGAAAACACGCTTATTCCTTCCTATTGCCTCCTGCCGCCGTGCGGTAAAGCCGACTCCCCCTGAAAATTTAGAGATCGGTAGCAGTCCTACCGGAATCCTCCTGCTTCCCGGCCCGGATCCTCACCGTTCGTAAGAACGGCCATCCACTAAGACATGGTAAATAGAAAAAGAAAACAATCCATCTGGCCTCCCTTCCCGCCGTACCTTACAATACCGAGACGTACAACTCATCCTCCTCATTTCCCGGTGCCTGCCGTGCCTTCCTCCCCAACACAGAACACCGCTGTATACAACAACTTTTATATTTATAAGTCGACCAGGGGTCGACAGGTCTCTGTCAAAATTCCACTGACTGTGACGGACAGTGGCTATCTCCCCGTCAAGTTATTTTACCTCCTCCCCGGCCATATCCACGGGGCCTCATAGCCCCCCGCTACCCGCTAGTCCTTCCCTCTACCTCCGTCCCGACCCCCAGGCCCGTCTAACGACTGCTCCATCCCGACCGCCCGCCCCGCGGGCGACCTCCCCTTCACCCAGGCCGTACCGCTAAGGTCAGTCCTTCCACAGTTCTCCGTCCTGATCCTCCCGGGCCTCTAACGGACTTTCCGCGTCCTCCCCGACCGCCCTGACCATCGGGCTTACCCGAACCTCCCCCTTCACGACCCCCCCTGGCGTCGGTCTCCTTCACAGTTCTCCGTCCCTGATTCTACCCCCTCCTCCAGGCCCCTCTAACCGACTTTCTCACATCCTCCTCCCGCGTCCTCCCCGCCACTTGCAACCCGTCGGACCATCCCACCTCCTCACCCAGGCCTAGTCTTCCCTTCGACAGTTCTCACGTCCTCGATTCGCCCCTCCTCAGGCCCCTCTAACGGACTCGCGTCCCTCCTCGACCTCCAACCCGCCGGGCGACAAGTCCCCTCACCCCAGGCCACCTGGTCGGTCTTCCGTCCCAGCTCCGTCCCTGATTCCCCCTCCCCTCCGGGCCTCTAACGGACTTTCCGCGTCCTCCCGCCATGCCGCCCGTCGAACATTCGTCCCTTTCACCCAGGCCGCCCATTCGGTCTTCCGTCCACAGTTCTCATCCCTGATTCTGCCCTCCGCCTGTGCCTCTAACAGAACTTTCACGTCCTCGACCAACCCGCAACCCATGCCCCTTCACAACTCCCGCTGGTCCCGGCCTTCCTTCTCAGTTCTCCGTCCCTGATTCTACCCTCCCTCCGGGACCCTGGACTTTCCGTCCTCCCGACCAGCCCAGGCCACCCTCAGTCCTTCTCCGTCCCTGATTCTACCCCTCCCTTCCGGGCCCCTACCCCCGCTAATTCGACTTTCACGTCACTCCCTCTTGCCACAACCCCGCCAGGCGACCGTCCCCCTTCACCCTCCATCCTCCCTCCCCACCCTAGTCAGTCTTCCGTCCATCAGTTCTCCGTGTTCTACCCCTCCTCCGGGATAACAGTTTTCCGCGTCACCGAAACAGCATCGTCCCTACCCAGGCCACCGCTAGTCTTCCCTTCCACAGTTCTTTCGTCCCTGATTCTGCCCCTCCCTCCAGGCCCTCTAACAGCCGCGTCCTCCCCGACCGCCCACAACCCGCCGGGCAGTGGGACCGAGCCTCAACCCAGGCGCCCGCTGGTCGGTCACTGGCGACAACATCTATTCCTGCCCCTCCCTCCGGCGGGGGACCGCGTCCTCCCGACCGCCCGCACAACGCCGGGCGACCGTCCCACTTCACCGGACCCCTTCTGCGTGCCGGTTCCGGTCTCCGTCCCTTCATTCCCAGTCCCCCTGATTTCCGCCTCCCTCGTCTAGACTTTCCACGTCTTTCCGCGTCCTCCGACCGCCTGGGACGGCAGGCGCCGTCACACACCCACTCCGAGAGGAAACCCAGTCAGCTTCCTTCCACAGTCTGTTCTCTCGTCCTGAACTCTCCGCCCCCTCTATTACGGAAAATAGTAGAAAAATTAGAACACTCCGACCGCCCACCAACCCCGCTGATATTCCCCTCCCACTCTCCCACCATTCTCCGGCCCCCGGACTTTTTTCGTACCGCAGTGGTCTCGGTCTTCCCCAGTCGTCTCCACTCCGTAAATAGAAAAAGGCCGACCGCTCCGCTCCGGGCCAGGCCCGTGCCGCTAGCGGTCAACTAATTCACTGCTTGACCTTCTCGCGCGTCAAGTTATTTTACTCCCGAATATCGCCCGCCGGACGACCGTCCTCTTCACCGACCACCGCTAGTCAGGTCTTCCTTCTCCGTCCCTGATTCTACCCCTCCTCCAGGCCCTCTAACGGACTTCCGTCCTCCCGACCAACCGCAACCTGCCGCCGGGACATCCCTCACCCAGGCCCCATGTCGGTCTTCCGATCCACAGTTCTCCGTCCCTGATTCTACCCTCCCTCTGCCCCTAACGGACTCTTTTTCCGCGTCCTCCCGACCGCCCGCAGCAACCGCCGGGCGACAGTCCTCACCCAGGCCCTTCTCCACATCCCGTCCGATTCTACCCCTCCGTCCCGATTCTACACCCTCCTCTAACGTGACTTTCCGCGTCCTCCCGACCGCCCGCAACCCGCCGCCAGACGACCGTCCCTTCACCCAGGCCCCCGCTAGTCGGTCTTCCGTCCACAGTTCTCCGTCCCAGTCTACCCCTCCTCTCCAGGCCCTCTAACGGACTTTCCGCGTCCTCCCGACTGCCCTTCAACCCGCAACCTGTCCCCTTCACCCAGGCCCCGCTAGTGACTTCCGTAATTCTCCGTCTACACCAGGCCCCGCTAGACCGCCCACAACCCGCCAGACGACGGCTAGTCAGTCTCCGTCCACAGTTCTCCGTCCCTGATTCTACCCCTCCTCCGGGCCTCTAACGGACTTTCCGCGTCCTCCCGACTGCCACCAACCCCGCCGGGCGACCGTCCCCCACAGGCCCCCGCTAGTCGGTCTTCCGTCCACAGTTCTCCCTGATTCGTCCCTGCTGGACTTTCCGCGTTCCCGACCATCCGCAACCCCGCCGGGCATTCAGTCCTCCCCACCGCAGGCCTAGTCGGTCTTCCGTCCCTACTCCGCGTCCTCCCGACCGCCCCAACCCCGCCGGCGATTCGGTCTTCCGTTCCGGCCCCTCTAGTTCAGACTACCCCTCCGGCCTCTAACGGACTTTCCCGCGTCCGTCACCCAGACCCCATGCTTCGGCGGCTGTCCCTTCCGCCCGCAACCCACTGGGCGACCCCCCCGCTAGGCCCCTCGCGTCGGTCCCTCCGTCTTCACAGTTCTCCGTCCTGATTCTACCCCTCCTCCGGCCCTCTAACAGGCTTTTCCTCTAACCAGACTCCGTCCTCTCCGGACTTTCGCGTCCCCCACCAACCCGCCCCCGCCAGACGACCATCCCCTCACCCAGGCCCCGCGTAGTCGGTCTTCAGTTCGTCACGTTCTCCGTTCCCGTGATTCTACCCTCCTCTCCGGGCCCCTCTAACGGACTTTCCGCGTCCTCCCGACCACTCCCCTACCCTGCCGTCGGTCTTCCGTCGGTCTTCCGTCCACAGTCTCCGTCCTCTTCTACTACCCCTCCCTCCAGGCCCCTCTAACGGACTCCGCGTCTACACTCCCATGGCAGTCCCTTCACCCAGGCCCCCGCTAGTCGTTCCCTCCCTCCGGGCCTAACGGACTTTCGCGTCCTCCCGACCGGCCCGCGGGCGACCGTCCCCTTCACCCAGGCCCCCGAGTCGGTCTTCCTTCCACAGTTCTCCGTCCCTGATTCTACCCCTCCCTCCGGCCCCCTCTAACGGACTTTCATGTCCTCCTCGACCGCCCGCAACCGCCAGACCGTCCTCACCCAGACCCCTGGTCGGTCTTCCGTCCACAGTTCTCCGTCCTGAGTTCTACCCCTCCCTCCGGGCCCCTCTAACGGACTTTCCGTCCTCCCCGACCGCCCGCACCCACGCCGGGCGTCGTCCCTTCACCCCAGGCCCCCTTCATAGTCGGTCTTCCGTCCACAGTTCTCCGTCCTGATTCTACCCCTCCCTCCAGGCCCCTCTAACAGACTTTCCGCGTCCTCCCGACCGCCACCACCCGCCGGGCGATTCCTCTGGCCCCTAGTCAGTCTTCCGTCACAGTTCTCCGTCCCTGATTCACCCTCCTCCGGGCCCCTCTAACGGACTTTCCGCGTCCTCCCGACCGCCCGCACCCCGCCGGGCGACCGTCCCCTTCACCCAGGCCCCCGCTAGTCGGTCTTCCGTCCACAGTTCTCCGTCCCTGATTCTACCCCTCCTCCAGGGCCCCTTCTAACGGACTTTCCGCGTCCTCGACCGCCCGCACCCGCCAGGCGACCGTCCCTCACCCAGGCCCCCTAGTCGGTCTTCCGTCCACAGTCTCCGTCCCTGATTCCTCCCTCCAGGGCCCCTTCTAGGACTTTCCGTCCTCCCCGACCACCCGCCCCCGCGGGCGACCTCCCGACCGCCGCACCCGCCGGGCGACCGTCCCCCCACTTCGGGCCCCTCTAGAGACTCGGTCTTCCGTCCACGTCCTCGACCGTTCCACCCAGGCCACCCTTGTCAGTCTTCCTCCACAGTTCTCCGTCCCTGATTCTACCCCTCCTCCCCCTCTAACGGGCCACGTCCTCTTCCATGTCGGTCTTCCTTCACAGACTCCGTACCTTCCTTCGGCCCCGCTTCCACCTCTCCGTCCAAGACAGTTCCTTCTATTCACCCCTCTCCGTTCACTCAGGGTTCCTTCCGGACCTTCAGGTCCACAGTCCTCCTCGGTTCCTCCCTCCGGTTTCCCACAGTTCTCCGTGGGTCTCCCTTTCCGCGTCCTCCCGACCGGGTTTCCTTTGTTCTCCGGTCCCTCCCCCTTCCAGGTTCCTCCCCGACCACCCACCAACCCTCTTCCTGGGTCTTCCTGCACCGGGTTCCTTTAGGCAGGTTTCCTTCACAGGTTCTCTTCGGTTTCCTCCAGGTTCCTTCGGGTCTTCCTTAGGTTTTCAGCCCTGGTTCCTTCGAGTTCCTTCTTCGTGTTCCTTCAGGTTTCCTTCCAGGTTCCTTCCTTTCCTTCGGTTTCCTTCTCCCATTCCTTCGGGTTCCTTCAGGTTCCTTCCTTCAGGTTTTCAGTTCCTTCTGGTTCCTTCAGGGTTTCCTTCGGTTCAGGGTTTCTTTCCGGGTTCCCACTGGTTCTTACGGGTTCCTTCGGGTTCCTTCGGGTTCCTTCGGGTTCCTTCGGGTTCCTTCGGGTTCCTTCGGGTTCCTTCGGGTTCCTTCGGGTTCCTTCGGGTTCCTTCGGGTTCCTTCGGGTTCCTTCGGGTTCCTTCGGGTTCCTTCGGGTTCCTTCGGGTTTCCTTCAGGTTCCTTCGGGTTCCTTCAGGTTCCTTCGGTTCCTTCTCAGGTTCCTTCTTCTCGGGTTCCTTCGGGTTCCTTCAGGTTCCTTCAGGTTCCTTCCTTCGGGTTCCTTCAGGGTTCCTTCCTTCGGTTCTTTCGGGTTCCTTCGGGTTCCTTCGGGTTCCTTCGGGTTCCTTCGGGTTCCTTCGGGTTCCTTCGGGTTCTTTCGGGTTCCTTCGGGTTCCTTCGGGTTCCTTCAGGTTCCTTCTTCAGGTTCCTTAGGGTTCAGGTTCCTCGAGGTCCTTCGGGTTCCTTCGGGTTCCCTTGTGTTCCTTCGGGTTCCTTCGGGTTCCCTCGGGTTCCTTAGGTTCCTTCCTTCAGGTTCCTTTGGTTTTCAGGTTCCTTCAGGGTTCCTTCAGGTTCCTCAGGTCAGTTCCCTCAGGTTCCTTCAGGTTCCTTCGGGTTTCCTTCAGGTTCCTTCAGGTTCCTTCTCTCGGTCTTCGGTTCCTTCGGGTTCCTTCGGGTTCCTTCGGGTTCCTTCGGGTTCCTTCGGGTTCCTTCGGGTTCCTTCGGGTTTCTTCGTTTTCCTTCGGGTTCCTTCGGGTTCCTTCCTGTTCCTTCGGGTTCCTGTTCGTTTCTTCATGTTCCTTCGGGTTCTGCTTGTTCCTTCGGGTTTATGCGGGTTCCTTCCAGTTCCTTCGAGTTCCCTTTGGTTCTTTCGCGTTCCGTCGGGTTCCTTTTGGTTCTTTCGGGTTCCTTCGGGTTCCGCCGGTACCCTTTGATTCCCTTGGGTTCCTTCGTGTTCCACAGGTTCCTACAGGTTCATTAGTGTTCCTTCGGGTTCCTTCGGGCCCTTTTCGGCTCTCTCCAGCGCTATCAGGCTCGTAATGCATATATATGAGTACACGTATGCGCCAGAAAAGGTAGAGGATTCTCGCTATTGCCCAATTGTATCATACGAATTCAATTAAAATAAGTCTTGTGCGTGTGTGAATTTTAAAATATATAAAACGAAGAACAAACAACAAAAATTCGTTACCCCCAGGGACCAAGCAAACAAACCGAGCGGACTGTAAAAAATGATATGTGAATCGTGCGACGGAATATACTACGACCAAACCGAGCGGATGCTGGGGACAGATAGAAAGAGCACATCAGAGCCATAAAATATAAAACATAATCCATTTTCACCAACTGTATACACTCCAGACACGAGACAATGTAATTCAACAAATCCCTGATGTTATTACACCCAGGAAAGAAAGGTAAAGAATTGGATATAATGGAGAACATGGGGATACTTAAACACAAACAAGACTGGATTATAAATGAAAAAATAAATTCGCATAGCGACGCCATATTTTCCCCAATAATCCTATTAAATGACCTCACCCGCCCAACCACCACAACCCCCCCTTTACGACCCACAATCTGACATACACTTAAGCCGATTAACTAAATCCCCCCCTCAACTCAAACAAGACAAACAACATCCCCCTAAAAACACGATAACAAGACACGTATATACACACGGCAAACTGACAACCACAACAGTACACATGACAGTGACAGTGCAGTGAGGATGCCCGAAAAACATCCAAATTGCCAATAGTGACCAACACCGCTACTGAAGATGGCGAACAGCCGAAACCGGTTTAACAAAAGACCAAACCAGCGAGAGGAGACAGAAACATAATCTACGGTATTCTAACCCCTCGCAGACCACAAAAAAGTATGTTAAACTAATTAGTTATTTATTACAGGGTCCGACTGTTGGACCGTACTACGAAATGTTGTTTTTTCCATCGGAGAATTGAAATTAAAATTTGGAATTTGGGCAAAGCTTGTTTCAATTCAAAGGCTGAATTTTATTTAACAGCAGTGAATCGGAAAAAGCACCAGAACAATGTGCACTATGGTATAAAATAACGCAATAGGTTAACGGAAGTTTTCACATTAGCGACTAATTTCTATGAGTGGGGCGGGTGAGCGGCTTATATAGCTCGGTTAAAAGTTTCTGCAGCGTTAAGCCGCATTCCATCTCTGCCTGGCTGTTAACCCAAAAAGGTGAGGGAGGGCCCGTTAGAGGGCTTTTGCCGGCTCCAGGGCCCGGCGTCGGGCAACAGGAGGGTTATGGGCGCCCGGTACCGGGATAATTTTCCTGTGTTTTACTTGGCTTTTAGGGTTTCCCGCGTTCGGGAAAACAACATCTCGACTCGTCGCACAATTTTCAGACAGCGGAGCGGCCGCCCCTCTCCGGGGCAACGAAGTGTATTAACTTTTTGAATAACTCCTATAATATATCCCAAGAACTCCCGGAAATTAGGTTTTTATAAAATCAATAATAATTACATACAATTATACCATGATTCAGCTATACTAACCAGAAATGTTAATAATAATTAGTTTAACATACCTGTTTTGTGGTTCGCGAGGGGTTGGAATACCGTAGATTTCGTGCGTTTCTGTCTCCTCTCGGTGGTTTGGTCTTTTGCTAGACGGGCTACTGAAGATACCGAGCAGCCGAAATCGGTCTAGCAAATGATCAAACCAGCGAGAGGAGACCGACAAACACGAAATCTACGGTAAATAATAGTCTTTTTTTCAAATACAAAACTAAAACCAGCAATTTCCATTTTAGAAATGTCTGACAATACTCTGCAGGCTGTAATTCCTGCTACGTTTGGGTGGTAATGATAAGACTGCTAATAATTATAACCATCCCGGGTCTCCGATATTGAACTGAGCCACAGGGTTCGTCTCTGGCAAAATTTTGAGACGATTTTGCCACAATTACTGAGTCAAAAGTGAGTGCGGTAATTACCGGTAAATCGGACAGGGGAGGAATGCCTGTGTCGTTTCATGGTGTTTTTTGTTCATCCCTCTCTTCTGTCAGTATATCCCAGGGTCGGTTATTGGGGCGACAGGGGGCTCCGGTGTATAAACATGGCCCCCCCCCCATTAAACCTATTGACCCCCGAAGGACACTGTCCACGAAATTCACTTTTATATTCAAGTCCCGCACTTTTTATTTGCGGCGTAATTAGAAAAACTGTCCGAGGAGTATGTTTTTAATTTTATTGTTTTAACATTATTTTTATTATATGTCTAAATGTGTCCTCAGGGGGGCTAAAATTCAACAAAAAATGTATATATATATATATATATATATATATATATATATATATATATATATATATTACGTGACCAATATAAGTTTCTTCTGTATCATAGATCTTTCGCAGTAGTTTCATTTTTGTCGTCTGCTGTTATAAAATCATGTTTCAATTATAAGAACTAAACGCGTTGAATAATTTGTGTAATAATTAGACTGTCTGAAAGGTCTTGAATTTGGTGGATGCCTTTGGCGGTGATTAGGCATGAGTTTTTCTGTTGAACCGTGAGCGACGGACCTTCCCCCCTAGAAAAACAATTTGGAAGGCCGAGCGCTCCCCCGAATTAATTTAAAAGTTTCCTCCAAGTTTCGATTCGGGCCCAACTTCGGTTTTCGGAGGCCGAAATCCGCGATGTCCGACCCGGAAATTTAAAGTACGTGCCCCGGAAGGAAAATTGAATTTTTAAAGCGCGCGGATTATTGGCGTCGATTCCAGATTTACTTATAACGGTCACGACCCATTCCTGTTCTGACACCCACTTTTATGCCCCTCCAATACGCACCAGATTTCTATGTAATAAATGTTACGCGCCCCAATAGGTCGCAATGGCCATGAAAAACGGTAAATTGAAAAGAAATTACACGGTTGCCAATTACGCCATTGTCTGTTTTCATAAATTAATTTTATCAAAAGAGAAAAATACATTTAAATCAACTAAATAAATAAAATTAACATTTAAATATTCGATATCAATAACATTTGTTGAATACACGTTTTAAACATAAGGTATTTATGGCTAATAACATCATCACTAAATAAAGCTTGAGGAGGTAATATTGGCATATGTGGACATATTTTACTGTATTAATTTGAAATTTGATCCGATTTGCTTTTTGTTTTTTAAACGATACAACACTGTTTTAAAATTATTTGGGTGGAAAATTAATCATTTTTCTTTAAAAGATATGGTTACTTACGTGAAGATATTTTTAGTCCGTCAAACGTTTTTATCCTTTCCTTCGTCGATATTGGCCAGCCTGCTGGCAGAGTTTCTGCCCGACTGGAGGTCTGCGCGGCGATGGCCCGAATGTCGTTCTTTTCGGAGTCAGCCCGCGCTGAGGATGAAAGGGAACCCGGAGAAATTCGAAGCGCCGCTTCGGGGGACTTGTCGGCAGCTCCAAACGGACAGCCGAATACTTTGTGTACAAGTAAATTTGATTAACCTACCGAGGTAGGAGTTAAAAGATTTAAAAAAATACGTCTGTTCCGAGCAACTACACGGAACTGAATTTGAAATGTCCTACAAATAGTGATTTTCGTAACACCCGTTTACAGTTTGACCTCTTTTAGATGAATTTAAATAAATCCATAAAAATTAAAAACCTAGAACCAATGGAAAAGACCAAATTTGTAGAATTTAATATTTTTATTTTTTTTCCTTCTCAGGACGGATGATTAACGCTGGGCCCTGTAATTTCGTTTACCGAATATTCCACCTCGCTGGTAAATGGTATTTTCGTCCGCGTAAAGGGTTGCGGCACTATGAAATTTATTTCTGGACATTTACTTCCATAAAATCGAAAAATTACAAGTCGGCGGGCTGTTTATCGCGGCGGGGCATTAAGGACGCTCCATTGACTCCGTTTTTCCGCCATTGGCCCAGTGCGTTCATTAATTCTCAGAGCGCGTTGGACCCCCGCCCCCACCGCTCCAATAATCGAATAAATGCCAACGCCCGTTCCGTTACCTTCTCGTCTCTAGTGAAATATCAAAATGTATAAAGTACTAAATATCCTACATGATTCCTTAAATTATGGCGATGAAAATATCTGCTACATACAAATTTCCATTACTAAATATTTATTCTCTATTAAATTAAACTTAATTTTAGTTTATAATGTCATTCAATTTGAACGATAGCTGATTTATATGAGATAATGTTAAAATTCAGTGATTTAAATATTCAGATATTACCCATTACCGAATTTTAAACTCGATTGTATTGACTCCAAAATTATTCTGTTTACATTAATATATAGCGGGATAATTATGAATAGTGAATATGGATTTTAAGGCGAAGAAGGCCGAAAATTACCCGCAAGAACGTTTCTGTTTAAAAGCAATATTACCTTCAGAGTTCAATTTTTCTCCTGCAGACCGGTATTACATTTATTTAATAATGAACATAGTTATAGATAAAGTTGGGTTATGAAGAGGGGGAATAACGCGCGTTTTCAGGTTTGCTCACTGCCCTGCTGGCCGAAGAAATAACAAACGGCTCCCGTCCAACCGGCCAAATATCTAATTGCGTTAGCCGAGCCCCCCAGCAAATTTAGAGAGGGCCCCTGTTTCTACACGCCGACGGCCCACTGTTTTTCTTTTTATCCCCGGTTATCGAGTAAATATCTGCGACCCCGGCCCAGGGACAATATTGTTCCGGCCGCGCCCGCCTGACACCCCGCATACCACCGGGCACTTTTATTATTTAGACAAAAACATTTAGACACGACGGGCTGGAAATTATTTATATTACGAAAATGCACATTTATATCGGGTTCCATTAATTCAACGGTACTAACTAAAACAACCAACAAATTTTACGATAATGTGTCGGTTTTAATTTGACTACCTAACCAAGAAGATATCTGTAAAAAAATTCACTTGGATATATTGTCAAATAATATATGACAAAAATAACATATATTAAAAACATTTTTCTAGCCTTATTTAGTTTAGTTTTAAAGCTAAATATAACTTAAATAAATGATATCTGCTATATCATGTTATTTGTATTAGCCCTTATTTGCATCAGTTCTTATTCGAATCAGCTGTTAAATTATCAGCAGTCAATTTTATCAGCTGTTAATTTGATCAGATGTTAATTATATCAGCTGTTATTTTTATTAGCTGTTAATTTTATCAGGTGTAATTTTATAAGCTGTTAAATTATCAGCTATTATTGTTATCAGCTGTAATTTTATAAGCTGTTAAATTATCAGCTATTATTGTTATCAGCTGTTAAATTATCAGCTATTATTGTTATCAGCTGTAATTTTATAAGCTGTTAAATTATCAGCTATTATTGTTATCAGCTGTTATATTTAGCAACTGTTTATTTTACCAGCTGTTATTTTTATCAGCTGTTCATTTTATAAGCTGTTATTTTATAAGCTGCTATTAATTTATCAGCTGTTCATTTTATCAGCTGTTAACTGTTTAAAATAACAGCTGTTTAAAGAGAAGAATTGCCGGAATGACGTAGAACGTAAAACCTATGTTCGCAGTGCCACTCGTGAGACCTGTGCGGAGTACATTATGCTGTGTAGAAATGTATATCGTGTCTTCTAATGTTTGCTCAGCTGAAGGCTTCGTCTGTGATGAAGGCCCGGAGCCATTCGCGAGCAATTTCACAGACCCGGCGCATGTATTCCCTGGGCCCAATCTTCAGGAAGATGGGACTCCTGGCAGTGGCTCTGACTGTGGCCACGCCATGGAAACAGCAAGTTTATAACTAGGAATGGTAAATATCATATTTCAACAGTCCTGGCAACTAAATGAGAATATCTAGCTTAATTTGAGTACTAGTATTTGTTGTTTTTGGCATTATTTCAGTGAAAGGAAAACCCCTGAACAGTTGCCTTTCTTGAACTTAAAACCAGGCAGGTGTTTTTTCTTAACCGAAATAAACCAGTTTCAATTGGTTTTAAAATGTTCTGTCTTTAAAGTTGGAATCCGTGTTACAGTGTAGCATGTAACACGGTGTTTTTAATTGCACGACAATCAATCACGTAGGTGGGATTTTTCGAAAATATTATTCCGGTTGTTTAATATATAACAAACGATAGTTCGAAAACACTGTCGCTTGTGGAGCGTCCTGTTTGCACAATCACTGCAGGTTTCACGCCCTGTGAATGGTGTCATTTCGATTCCTCATTCCAAATCCAAAATAAATCCCTCGAATATATATCTCTTATTTTACGTCTGCACAGAACAGTGATCACAGTATTTTTATGAGCTTGCGCGTTGTATTTCGTCATAGAATTTAAAGACATTATAGTCATTAATTAGTGTCATTACTGAGCGGAGTACGACGATTTCCGATGTCGGCCGCCCCGGAATCTAGAACAATACCCTGTCAGTTGCGGTAACGTCCGATAGTTCTAGCGCGATTTTGGAATGTCTGACACATGGCAATTTTGTGATGTATTGTCATATACATTACATATCTCAGAACATTCTGGACAAGTGTCGCTATTCCGTGTCGCGGGAGAATAGTGCCTCATAGTCTAATGCAATTTTGCGATATCGGTTATTTCGATCGGTCCCCCGTAGTGGGACCGGAATCGCAGAAAACGGGATTTTAGTCGGGCGGGGCCTCCCGTTCGTCAGAGCGTAAAATTGCACGCTCGACTTGAGTGGTAGCGGCATGGAAGCAGGACCACTTCATTAAACACGCCGTTTCGGGCGGAGCTCTGCCACCCTGTCGCCCGTTTAGTTTAGTTTCCCATCGCGGTTTTCCTCCTTTTTATTTTTTTTTCGAAATTTTCCTAGCTCGAGTTATGTTCGCATTTCAACGCTCCGATTTATTCCGACCGGGCTCAAACGATTTCCGCTGTCAGTGGCAGTCCGGCGGGACACAGCTTGGTGCAACCGTCCGCCGGTCGAGGGGAAATACTGGAAAGGGCGGAGAATTGTACATTTTAAAATAAGACTTGGAGGGCCGGGTCCGTGCGATGAATCGGGATTGTGACAACCGATCGGATGAATAAAGAGTGCCTCCATGGTGTCCAGTATTTAGCCGGTTTTTTAGACAGTGAGCGATGGCTGCTCTCGTGCTTATTCGTAGGTCTCTATCTGGCAGAAAAGAGAAAATCATAATGAACAAGATAGTTCTATTGCATCCATCGCTTAATATCGGCGAACTCTCCTGCTGTAAGGTAAATAGCCAGGTAAATCGTGGAGGCGTCGATGTAGCGAATAATATATTCACTGTGTACAATATTTATACAACTAATATTTAGCTAATGTATTGTTACCTTACCTGAAGGCACACCCGAAGGTGACTGGGAAGCACCGACGGGTTCTGATGTACCGATGTAATTTTCGTTCGAACCAATTAACCGGATGGCTTTTATTTGAGGGAAGTGCTCGGTGGATATCTCCCGTCGGGACTGTGCCCAGTTTTATAACCGGGTTAAATGTTGGCTCCCGGACGAGGATTATCCTGGCTTCCACCTGGCCCGCCTCCGTACCACCGCCCTTCCCTCGTGTTTCGGATCATTAGGCAGACCCGCCTGTAGGGCGAGGCCTCGTCCTCGCGGGGCGATACTCCTCCCTCGGGATCTTCCGCCTAGTTCGTATTATCGGATTTTGTTTACGGTACCGCAAAATAGATTTAAAAAATCTATATTAAGGTTAATGCGGTTTATAATATCTCTATATTTAACTAGTTCGCGATAAATGAATTTAGTATTTAATACAGCCTACTACAGGCCACCCTGTTATGCATGCCTAATTACAGCGCTTATAATATTTGGTGTATGTATTAAAACAATACGTGTATTAAAACAGGCTGATTTTACGTCGACATAACCATCCGATTTCCAGGACGGGAACTGGAGCCCCTTCCCGAGTAAGAACGTACTGGAACAGACAACATACAAAATTTGATACGTGTCAAGTGCTAAGCCAACGTTGCCTCTATACTAACACAACAGATACCCAAACCCCGGTCCCCTTTTGATGGTACGACGGGCGTATTATCTCGAAAATATAGGAAGCGGTGGAGCCGACTCCTTCAGCCCCTTGGGCTAAACATTTTTTCGGTTCCCATTCTATTTTAAAATACTACCTATTCTATTCGATACCAGAAAATTACTTGGCTTATGAAATACCGAACTGCCCGGTCTGTCAGAGTGTGGCCGGTCGGTGGTATGGCCAGGAGCGCGTAATGAGGGCCCCCAGGTATGACCGACGTTCGTGAAGGCCATCGAGTGATGCGATATTAATGAAATGGAAGTGGCGTGGGAGCGGGGAGCTGGAGGAACGCGCCCCCGACCCCCTCCCCCCACTGCAGACTAAATGACCGGCCGACCCATCTATTTCGACCGGGCCCCAGCTACCAATAACATTCCTAACTCTAGATGATTAATGCTACCCTCCCTCAAAGTCCATTGCCGCATAACCCCCCGAATAATTGCACGGTCTCTTAATTTCATGCGTATAAAAATAAGCGTCACCCTTATAGACAATAAATAATATTTACTTTACGTTTTTAACTGCGCTCTATGCCCACTTCAGGTTCACACGAACCGAATATAGTATATCAAAAATAAGCACCGTTTGTTATGAATGACTCACCCAGGTTACTAAATTAAATATAATTTTTTAAGGTAAATATTTTAGGCGACAATATTAATTATCGGTAATTTTAAGTATAAATGTTGATCCTGAAATAAATTTAGTTCGATTAAATATTTTCTTAGGGTTCTGGCCCTTCCTTAAATATAGAGAGTAGATTGGAGTAATAGAAGATTGAGAGGATACTGATGCACCTGAAAATATCGAATTGTCGTTGTATAATGTAGGGCGGTTTAGTTCGGCCAGCTGGTTAGGGCTGGTTGTGCGTAGCGCTTTGTGGGCGGCGCCGGCTTTGTCCTTTTACTTAGCGGCTCGAGTCAGTGCAGTGGCCACTAGTATATCTAGAAGGCTAATGCGGCCCCGGTCGTTTGTTTTAGTATAATATGTGTACAGAGAGCGCACGCCGCCGCCCGGCCAACACACCGCCCCCGCCGCCCCAATGTTCGAATTTATGCGGGTCCGCCCTGTGGAAACATTTGTGCTCGCGGGACCGGATCGCCGGGGAATAAATGACTTGGTGCCGCCCCCGCCCCCGCCTGATTTATCGTGTTCGAAGAAAATTAATTTATTCAATTAACTCTTGGATAAGGCACCCCAGGCCACACCACCTCCTCCCCGGTGGTTGGTTCGACCGGATCTTCTAGTAATTTGGGCACTCACGACAACATTAAACTCGGGTATCCTTTTCTGTTAATGACAGATATTTTATTCCACTTCAGCGTGGACCGGCCCCTAAATCCAATTTTTTTTATTAGTTGTATTTCTGCGTACATTGTACACTCGGGCTTAGGATAAAATAACAACGATCGGTATATTCTCTGGAGGATTCTGCAAAATACAAATGAAAATATTAATTATCAATTATCACGCGAGAGCGGCATCGTCTGAATTAAAAAGAAAAAGGAACTAGTGGAGGAAAACAGACAAGGGGATTTATTTTTAATCACGTACTTTTCGCGGATGGATGGGTCGCCTTGGCTTCTATAGGACTTCTATAGAGTCCGCCCGTAGAGTGAGTTCGCAGTGCAATTAATTGATGCCGCAGACGAAGCATCCGAGCAATTGAAGTGTGGCCACAACAGCCAAGGCAAGTCGGCAAGTTTTTGTTATATCATTTTTTATTTCTCCCCATTTTACTTCTTCTACTTCACACATGTTCTCCGCAGACGAACAGGGCCACAAACGGCCTACCGCGTCCGAAGAGTTAGCTCAAAGATCATTATATTAAATTATTATTAAAATCTGCTTTAGAAAAAAAAAACTAAATTAAGATGGTTAGGTTGATACAAGAGATTTCCGCTTTTAATTTCTGCGTATATGACAGCTTGACGAATACAAAGTAATTCCCCAATTACGACCTCTTTAGTCATTTTGACTCATCATGTTTCAGTGAACTTCACAGCGATGAAATAACACCTCGATTGTTTTAAATTGCTCTCGGTAAAGGAAAAAATTCGTATTTAAATTTTTAAAAAATTCTTCCATTATTGAAACAAAAAGAATTTAGATTAATTTTCAGACACACACGCACCGGGGCCGCTATAAACATGCATAACACCCCACCCTCTGGCCAGGTCACAACTATGCAAGGAGTGAGTTATTAAAAAATTCTTCGACATCCTCCCGACCGAATTCTTTCGGCGTTTCTATTAGGAAATATTTTATTTCGGAGTTACTTTAACAAGCGTCCACGCCAAAGGAGACATCGATCATGGTTCCAACTCAGAATACGGAGGGGAGGTACTTTAATATTTTCAATCCTTGCCTCTTCAAGGCTGTATATAATATACAAGTTTCGTATGCAACTTACAAGCTTAAGTTGTTTATCCTCGATCCTTACCATATTACCTAACTTGGGGCCAAAGAAAACGGAGAGGGCAGAAAATCACGAGTCGTGGTATAAGAAAAAGTCGGTCACATCTACTGAAAGCCTTCTTCCTCATGTCTTCAATAAAACAAACAGAAATGTGTTGTTTATAGCTCAAATTAAAAATAATGTGGTGTCTTTATTGCGATGAGGCGACGAAGATCAATACAGGGGACTTATTCAACACGACTCTGGGTATTGTCTTTAGAATGAGTCTTGAAATTTATTCTACTCGGAGTAGCATTTGTCAGGGACTTGTAAAACTATCAGCGTCGATCCATGTGGTGAATCCATGAGTGGAATGACTCATTCAAGGGTAAAAACAATTTCCCTCCAATTTTTAAAAATTTCAGTTTTATACGGGAAGGTGTTAAGGATTGAGTGATCCACTATGCCCTTGCTAGGCCCACTGTGTCTTCCATCTGGATACACAGAAATTAAAATTTTCAACTGCTTTCACCGACAAAATGTTAGCTCATCGGCCACTTTATTGAAACTGGCGCGAACGGTAATGGCGATGAGACATCATAATCGTCGCCCCCGAAAATCTCATCGGCAGACATTATCGAAGCCGTTAACTGCATGCCGTGAGGCGGGGGAGAGAGGAGGGAGAGAGGGAGAGGGAGAGAGGGAGATCTAGAATTAGAGGAGAGCGGCAGTTTAGCACGAGTCTGATGGGCCGGAGAGGAACATTAATTGGGGGAGATGACGCTTCCAGTCTGATGAGCCGAATTAGGGCACCCTTCTACTTATAAATTTCGCAAGTTTCGTGCAAGTTTCATTCATTTTAATACCACGCACTTATCGCGTTGAATGAATTATTTCTAATCGGGTGTTACAGTTTAACAGTATTTTTAATAGCTCTCGGAGGAAATATTACCCCTGTTACAGATTACGCTGCAAACTGATATATCTGTTTTGGAATATATTTGTGGTAATCCAAAATAGAATATGGAGATAAGAAATAAAATGATTAAAAAGAAATAAAGAAAGGGCGTTATGTACGACTCACCCGACAATAATACGAAGCGATATAATTATAAGAATCATCGTACGAATTTAATTCGATATGGAAAATTACATGGAAAAATAACATAGTCTGGGGAGGGTGCTGATTTAAGGATATCACATTTGGACTTCATTTTCAGAGGCCTTGAATTCCACAAATATGGAAAGCATCCAAGAAGAAGGAAGGTTATTATATGTCCTATTTGAATCACAGATTTCTAATTATCGAAAGAAAATGAAAAATCATTTGAATTTTAATTCCACCTTTGTACTTATTTAACAAGTCCAATTTACAGGTTAATAGAAGCGGAGGTCCGGGATTTATCTCCCCGCCTAATTACTGTTCTGTGGAAGATTTAATTTTTGATTTAAATTCAGTTTGGTCCTAATTGAATTTTGAGAATGCCTTGGTTTTAATCAAATCAGTGTAATGCTCCGGCGTTACTTTGCAATTTATACTTCTTACGGATATATTCTACTTTGAAAACTGTAACGCCTAATTGTTTATTCGAATTGGTTGCTTCCATAAATGAAACCTGATGATTTGTTGGGCAAAAAATAAGAAAAACTGATGGATCTTAGTGCATTTATGATTAAGGGCATAGGTCCTACATTCATTATTTTCATTCTGATAAATTCATTCTTATAGTGATATGTTTTTATTACGGATACGGAAATTAAATCTCTCTCTTATTTATCTCTGACATCGAAAATATAAGTAATCGTAAACTGTGTGGTTGGCATTGAATACTAGATGTACTACATGTTTGTATCATCATATGTTATCTTCGTAACCGTCGAATCCCGGAATTATCCGGCGAAATTTTCTCTCGGTACCGAAGTCAGTTCCAACCTCTTCGTAATATATGCGGCAATATTCTTAAATTTAGGGTCGCTCAAGAGGGCCATGAAATAGTGTTGGGGGTGGCTGTTCCCGGAGATAGTAGTAGCTAACAGCACCAGGAGCAGGAGGAATTCGGAACTAGGCCTTGACTCTCCTATTGTGTTTATCGCTCCAGATAACTCGGTCCTATTTACGATATACCGTGGCCCGGTTTTTAAAAGCACAGGCTTTCAAGGAAACCTACACTTATTAGCAGTTAACGGGGTGAAATCGATTCTGAAAATGGCTTTAACGCTCCCCCATTTCATCGAAATTTACTCCGAATGTTAGATTGTATCCACCCCAATAAATTTTACAAATTACCCCATTAAAATGTATGAGCTTCCGTATTTGAAGATCAAATATTATGATCGTCTTTCTTTTCCACCAATATTCTCCTTTATCATTTCAGAGTAAACAAAATAATTTGTAATTATTCGTTTTCCTGACAAAGCAAATACATTGAATTCGTTGAATTAAAATACGATGAAATAATCATAGGGAATTGCAAAGCGCAAAGTTTTCGGCCGATTCCAATATAAATAAACAGGGACGGCCCCATGAGGATAGGGGTCTGTAGCATTTCGATATATATTTCTTAGGAAAGACAAATCATTTCTCTACAGTATACCTCAATAAATAATTCAAAGTAGCTGTTTAGGATATCTTGAAATATAATATTAATGTTTATAATAGTAATCACAATTCTCGCAATTTTCTGTTTTCACTCGCTAAATTGGTATTACGTTAGACCTTTTCCGTCTTTTTGCCATTCACAGTATAATTACATCACTCAAGGACGCAAGTGACATAACGACGATATTGAGCGGAATTGAAGAGATACTATTCAATTTCTGATCGAATTATCTGATTAATTTTTAAATATTGAATCTAGTAATCTCAGGGCATTTCAGGATATAGTATTGAAGCGGAGGTGAGGTACTAGGATGCTAGTTCACAAATCGTATAAATCTCTTCGCAAGGTCGGTGTCGGTATAACTGGAGGGAGGCTGGAATTAAAAATAGGTTCCGCCCCGATATCGCGGGGCCAGGGCTTGACCCCCTCACTGTGAGGACGTAGTGGTGAGGGGAGGTGGGGGTCGAAAACATATATTCAAAAAGCGAGAAACTTTTTTTTTTAATTCTCTAAAAGCCCGAAAATCGTATTTTCTGGTGTGTGACGGCGGAGGGGCCGGCCGTAGCTTAATCCCGGAACTGGCATTTTGCCTGGCCGATCCTCAAAAATATGCCCGGATACAAAAGGGGGGGAAATAGTGAAAGGGGAGGACGGGGAGGGAGGTGCGATTCCCCGACCCTCTAAACAAAAACCACGCCTCCGTTTCACCGTTCCATAATCGGCCGGAGGGAAAATATAGATATATGAAAATGAATTTATGGCCCTTAACTTTTCGGTAATTCGCTTCCGGGGTCACTTCTCGCTTGGACGCCTGAAAGATCGATCCGGGAATATATTCTAGCTGTTACTGAAGTCTCGAACAAGATTTAAAGAAAAATATAACATATAAAATTAATTCGTAATTTATCCAAGGTCGCATTAATTTTATTAGACATTATGCATATAGTGTTAAGAGACAGGACTTTCCAAGATAAACAAATTCCGTTTTTCGTCTTAGAGTTAGAATCACTAAATAGGATTTACTCCAATCAGATCGATTGTCATGAGAGATTCGGGAATTCTCTTTTTAGCATTAATAAGGATTGGAATTCGTTCCGGAATGCTAATTCCACTGCTTCTTTCAGCCTTTTAGACCCTCTTTTACAAATCTTAGCACTCGGCCGAGTCAAATGTTCTCTCCGTTTACAATGAATCTTGTGGGCTACATACCAGACCGAGTATTTACAGCGTATGTAATGCAAGTATGTAATTATTGACTAATTATGGCGATTTAATAGCCAAGGACCGACACTCGCAAAGTTAACCCCTGGGGAACCCGACGCATCGAAGGAGGGGGTGAGTTCACCGGAGGGGTTTTAAGGGGGATGAAGTGAGGGGATGTAAGCTGGATTGAGGGCAGTGGCACCTGCCCCGGCCTAAGCTCGCAGGATAACAGAGAGGCGACCCATTTCTTGTACGTCCTTAAGGCAGAGCCGCTTCGTAGAACAAAAATGCCATAGAAAAAAGGCGGTTATTATAATTGCGCGAAAGTTTTGTAAAATTTAGTTTACAGTTCGATCACCAAACAATGGAAAGCGTGTTTGCACATACTTTTGCGATGAGCGAAAAAAATTAAAACATAATTTTCATTTTTCCAACTTGGACTGAGAATATACATTTGAGCAACTGACAATTGCATATGATATGGAAAAATTAAGACTGAACGTAGAATCACTGTTGTTATTAAGGAGAGGACAGCGAACTTTTCAGTAGGGAAATGTTTTCCCTACAGTTCCCTCGTCCCGCTCGCCAAAATAAATCGCTTACTCCTGAAAACGCACAGCATAAAAAACTAAAACGGGTAAACAAAATTAAGCGATGCTTGTGCAATTTGTATGATGCGGTGTCTGCTGGCTGAGCGGGTGATTGATGCACTGTTTGGGGGTTTTAGAGTTGTTAGTTGTAGTTCAAGTTGTAGGGGAAGAAGTTGAGGGCCGGCCGGCCCGGGGACTCTTTCTTGAGGGCCGGCGCTAATTATAAATTCTGGCTGAGTAAACCTCCGCCCTGCACAGTTTTTACCTGACGCTGACTTTCCCCGCTTTGAATACCTAAAGCGTCTACACCGACCTCCCGGATTTACGGCCTACCGGTCTGCCTCCTGACACACTGAACACTCTTCAAGCACTTGAGCGTTATTTATCGGTGCGCAATTATTCCGCGTGCAGTTGCTGAACCCATACAACGGTACGCCTCCGGTGTCTCCAGCGGTGTGATGGGTGGTACCAATTTTGAAACGGGTTAAGAGAAACTGAAATTCGGGAACGGTTCGATTTGAAACATACAAGGGAGAATTAAGGATGGTTCGAAGGACTTTTGATTGGAATCTCCGGATGCGTATGATGTTAAACGTTTTGGTTGAACCCCATAGTTCAATGCCGTATGTCCATGTCGGTTACAATATGGCTTTGTAAATCGTGAAATATTGTCTAATTTGAATTTTGATGTCCGTTTCAGTTCCGGCCCGATTTTGTTAACCAAGTCTCATGGATTGTTATTCGTGTTAATTCTCCGATGTTCCGAATGTGTCATCTGCTTATTTACGTCCAGGATTCGTTACTCTGAGGAACGAATTTTACAAAATTCAAAAACTAAACTGTATCACGCGTCTTAGAAATTCATCCTACCGAATAATAAGTTTGGCTATTAATCAATTTTATTGATGTTATTAAAAGAAATCTTATTGAATTGATTTATTGCTTGGAGAATTAAGGGTTTGCAGCGAGGGGTCGGTAACTGGGGTGTTTGTCCGAACTCGGCTTTCTTATCTGGTGAGGGGTGTAAGGCCCGGGTCCCCTAACCAGATAGCGGTGGGGGTGGTGGCCCGCCTCTATTCCACTTTCTTTAAACGCTTCCACCCCCCCTCCAACACGGATCCCACCCCCACAAACCCCGGCCCTGTATCTACAAACGACCCGGGCCGCCCCTCTTTTGTAAACAAACAAAGTTATGTGCTCGATCGACCGACAAAACGATATATCCGAATATGTGCGTTCCACGCCCTCCCCATTCACTCGCGGCAAGAGTTTTCCTCCCCTCCGACATTAATGGAGGCTCTCAGACCGTACTTCATTTTATTTTATTTGTGTTGTTCCTGTACCATTAATAAATCAAACGCACTTTCGTTGTCGCTTAAGATGGAGGGGCTCCTTTACTAGAGTACTACATAGCTTAGTCTTAATTAAACTTAATTAAAATTTAAATAAATTCGTAAACCAAACTCCGTTGTTCCGTTTATGATTACTGCCACATTTTTAAGTTTATTAATTATCTATTTTTTTATCTCACGCTATATTTCATTTTTTAAATAACTTACATAGGATAAAAGCATGAATACATTCAATTTAAAATACCTACATTCAGAAAAATTATATTATAATTTTTATTAATAAAATTTTTTCCCGAGTCACGATTTTCAAATTAAATGCAATAACTCTTCAATTTTCCTCCTCCGGTCATAACGATTATCTAAGTTTTCACACTAATTCATGTCATCCTTGCGTCCTTGAATATCCAGTCGTTTTTTCGGTTTCGAGTCTCCACATTCGTCAGCAGGATTCAAGCAATAATATGGATAGGCGAATTATGACTATAGTTTTACAGGACACGTGTAAAAATTTAGATGAGTACGAGAAGACATCAGTATTGAGAATTAAATTACGCAAAATTACGGTTTAAATAACTGCAATACTGACAGAATGTTGGCATTTAATTTACTGTAGGTTTTTCATTCCAGCCAGAGCACAGATGCCGTACAAAATATAAAGGGAAGGTAAAATCCTCTCACCCGGATGATTCGTCCGTATTTTCGGAAACGTTTTTCAAATTGCAGCAGGAAAAGCGGTTCCAAATGTGGGCATTTCACGATTTATGTATAGAATGGGAATGCGGTTCTAGCCCTTTTTTTTCGATCGAAAATTGGCCCAGACGAGGCGGCTGTCAGCGTAGGGCGGGAGGGCCGGAAGGGCCCTCCGTTTACGTGACTTCGGACCCCTCCACTAGGCCAACGGTGAAATCACTTTTCTATTTTCCGTCACGTGACTCCCACACGTCTGGTCCATCGGCTACGCCCATACCAGTGAACATCATCTCGACGCCGTGTCCTCCAGCCTCAGTCCTGTCCAAACGTTCATCACTTTGGAAAAAATAAAACAATCATAAGAATCATGAACACGAATTATATCGTAGCGATTGCAGATTTCTTCTTGTTCCTCAGGGATAAACCACCACCGTAGGTGGGTACACTCAAACAACATGCGTTTTGCATATTCTGAAATATCAGCTTTCCCAACTGTCAAGGGCTCTATTCCTCTCGCCCATCTTCTATCCTAATCTCTACTCGTCTATTTATAAATAATGTAATCATCCCTTGTATAATATGTACGAATTGGTACCGTACTCTAAAAAATAATTTAATAATATATGTTAATTACAAGAACAATACGAATTAGGAGAGTCCTCCTACCTGTTTCATTTCACATCAAATAAATTACTTTTTTCTTTGACTCGTGAAAAAACAGGAATGTTCTCCAAGATATTATTATTTCAAGGATATAATTCATTACTTACCGGCTGTACCATCGTGAACTTCATAATTTTTATTAAGACAAGTTTTGCGAGGCGCGACATTGAGTCCAGAATGATTTAATACTTGTAGTTAATATCCATTTAATCCATTTATGCTGTGGAGAGTGTAGATTATCCTCCTGTTTGTTTGCAATTAGCGTAAACGAAATTTAATATATTTTTTAGAATGGTGATATTTACGTTCTTCAATTCGGCCGACGATATTTGCCTATCCGTGTTTAGATCTAGGGGGCGGCTCGAGATGGTAATTATTATTTAGTGTCAAGCGCCCCATTACCGCTGACGACGCGCTAATCGTCCATCACAAACGAGCTCCCAGTATCTAATTTAGGCGGTTAAAGGCGGAGACAATAATGACAGTTATTGTTGGGGCCCGAACTCCGGCCGGAGGGGGCGGCAGGGGGTAAAGCCGAGATAAGGGGCGGCGGCCGCTATATCTGCCGCCGGCCATTACCGAACCGGCCTTATATATCTGTCTTACTGGCTTCCTTTATGGTCCGCCCTAGGATACGGCCATGACCGGCCTCTTAAATAAACGCGAAAATCCCCCGCTCCGTCCGCCGAACATATCCTGAATGGAGGAGCTAGCCGTTCCGGATAAACGCTGTCCCATGCCGGGATGAGTGTTCTTCCTGTTGCCGAATCCTGAAATGAATGTTTCTTCCCATTACCTGTGGAATTGATCCAGTACTCCGCATATAAAATATGCCCGAAACAGGACACCTTGGTTCATACGCGAACCGAATCGCAAAAGTAATTGTTCTTTTGTTATCATATTAAATTATATGTTAAAATTATGTAATTTCTGCTTGCATTTTTCACGAGAGAACCGTAGCTTCTAGTCTTCCATGAACATCCTCCATTTTATTCCTAAATTATTACTATTATTTAATAAGAGACTCGAATGTGGATGATTACAATCTTGTGAGACCATCCAACAGCATTTAGCTTAACTATAGGTTAATTTTAAATTCGGTCAACATTTCTCTCGCATGGCGGTTTATTATTGTCAACCCTTTTCTGTTCCGTCGCCTTCCTTCCTTCGAATGCCAATTTGTGTTCAGTACAACGTCGGCCGGTGACGCTTTTTCTTATAACCGTTCGATAAAACGAAAGGTTCTTTCAAATGCAAATGGCCGGTGTCGGATCGTTCGATCGATAAGAACTGGTTTAAAATTTTGCTCGAGTACAGCGAGGTCACTTGTCACTTATCACGAGGTCTTTGTTTTTTCAGCGACAACAAAATTTTGTTTCCCCGGATGGACTGAAAAGAGCTATTTGGGCATTTTATTAAAAGCCTGAGAGTGAAGCGTTACATAATGAGAAAAGAGGATTTCAAATACGTTTACCAATTTTAAACACCTTTTCAAAATATATCAAATTGTTCTTCCAATGTTAATATCCGTGTATCGCGTTTCCCTCTGTTTGTATTATGTTCCCTAATCATCTACTTAGTACTTTAATTATTTATAAGTAATATTGTGAAAATATATGTGTCACTCAAGTCCAGCCTAAAAAAGGATTTTATTTGCAGTACATAACAGCCAACTCTTCTAGGTGTTAAGCTTTCCACAGTTTGCTGTAGATTGTAATTGCACTGGATGTAGGGTAACACCGCAGGAAGAAGCTGCTTGTTTTCAATCCGATTTCAAACATGTTTTAAACTAGTGCTCTCTACTCGGATTCGCGTAAGAAGCTTACGTTATTACTGTATTGCCTTCGTGGCAGACTTTCCCTGGAATATATAGCAAGGGAACAGATCAACAGGCGGTGTCTAGTTAAAATTACCCTTACGGAGTATTTGAGTGCAAAGTTTCGATGGATATTTACTTGAATTAAAATATAATTTTTAGCTTATTTAAAAAATAGAGAAATTCTGACCAAAGAAGCTAGAGTAGGACATGTTTGTAATTCCGATACGCGATCTGAAGTTGAGAGACAAATGATCATTTATTGATGGTATTTTATTCTGTTCAGTATTAAACCGAGTATTTTCGATTTTGGAATTGTACAAAGAATATTACTAAAATAGAGAGGCGAATTAATGCGAGAAAGTTGCAGTTGCCAATTACAAAAGGCCACTTTTACCGTCGAAGGTGAATCAAACGCTGTTGAATCAACCGCGTGCGAGGTTGCTCTATATTTTTCAGAAAGCTCCAAGACCAATTCAACCTCCTTTTCACCGAACGTAACAAAAGCAGGAAGATAAAAAACAAGACGAGTCAATAATTCCGATTAACAAGTGGGCTCGGTTTATGCTCTCAACAATTCTACAATACTAGTTTGTTTTCCCAGTGAATCTCTTAAAAGTGGAATTATAATTTTCTTCATTGCTGATATAACGCGTCTGTAATTTAATTATAAAATTTGTTACGGTGCCTTTGCGTTAGATGATGCGTGTGATCATCCCATTTCCCGTATAATTCTTTAACCTGAATGAAAAGTGACTGAAACCAAGTATTACGTCACTTTTCTCTGCTTGCCTGTTAACACTATTTTCATTGTCGTCACACACCGAAATGAAACATTCACAAAAATGCGCGAAAGTTTTAGTTTCCTCCTCGGAAAAAGGAAAACCGTGGTGGCTGATGCGGGGGGGGGGAAAAAGAGAAATATTATAAGTGCATAAAATAGATAGAACACATTGATACCGGTTGCCCAACCTAGTGCTCGGTGGGAACTAAATTTACGCCAATAGCCTGCTTTGCTATTCGGGCAAGATAAGGACGGTAAAACCGTAGTTTACGAAATTCAATTTTTAGAACCGCCCCTGGAGTACCAACAAATCCGGCGGCCACTCTCCGCCACAAACCACCCAACGAACTATCTGATCCAGACCGCCGACGGCCTACGAATTAATGCGACGTTTCCAGAATGCTTTTCAGCGGAGCCAGATAAGGGGCTATCTAGCGTGTGGAGCCACATCCCTAAATCCAGACGCCGAATAAATACCGCCAGAAACTCGTGTCTACACCCGGCCCCTTCCACAATTTCAGGTATTCTAAAATCATTCGTAATAGCACAGATACGACGGCGCCTAATTAGTTCAACAATACGTATTGAGTTCGTTATTTTGAGTAGGAGAACATGAGAACTATAATCTGAGATAAGTTTCAACTGGTCCAAGAGGCGTTCCGAGTACCAATATCCTTCTCCACTCACTGATGGGGTCTTTTCTTAGACCGGTTTTGCCTTCTTAAAGTGTTCCGCCTGGTGTTATATGGAAATCTTAAATTATTGTTCGTCAATTTACATTTCTTGTAAAATAGATTAAACCTGATTAGGACATAGGAATCCTATAAAAGAAGTGTGCATTTTCTCTGTATGGATGAATGAAAAATAGTCAGTATTGAAATAGGATTTAGATTGAACCTATAGTCTTACTAAAAAATCGACGCTCGGAAATCAGGTTGAGAGCGATACAAATGGCACAAAGGCGTTCGGTAAATACATTAAAATGTGTGTAAAGACGTCAGCTTTGATCAAACCTGCAGAAACGAATTTTATGCTTAACGAATCTGTGAATGAGAACACTCGAGTCCGTCTGATCTATCACAGTATTTCTCCCCCAAGTGTAGGCCGGGTTCGGGAACAGGTTAGGGGTTTCTCCGGAAGCTTGAAATTGTATAATGCGACAACCTCATTAACACTTCATAGGCAATTCGGTCCTGCCACTCACACTATTATCAAAACGGTTGTTTCCCTTTAATTAATTTCGTACGCCCGAAGTCGGCGTTCGAATTCGAAAGGCGGAAACTTTTTGAAAAGGCCACTGAACTGGGTACACCTCCCTTTCAAGTCAACTCGGATACCACCTTGAAACCCGCATGCAAATACGAGTCGTTCCATGATTATTAATGTTCCGAATTAATTTTCATACAAACACGACTTTTTGTAGGGACTGATGTTAATTTTTGGGCCTCTCTTAATTAGCTATGCCAAAGCGGGGGTGTAATCGCGAAATATGAACTCGTGGGATTTTATACGAGCCGGTTTTAAATCGCTTAAAACATAAAGCCGAAAGGCTATGCTTTTCATTACGGAATGTAATGAAACAAAACAAATTTTTAAAGTTTATACTTAAGCATATGTGAGTTGCCGTGAAAAAACATACACTAGAAGTTCTGGATATTTCAAAACTGAATACAGAAAAACCCACGAAAAATCCACTACAATAACGCTTCATGGGCACTGACGATGGTACAGTAAGATATTTCTCGTACCCACGCCGATTGTGCAATCAAATTATTCATATTATTGTACAGTATTTTGTAGAAGTGATGAAATTATAACTCCCACCCTAATAATCGGCGGAGTCTGATAATTTAAAATCACTGCTCGTGCCCTTTTCCGTGTTTGTGTTTGCTGCCATGTTCGAGAGCACGGAAGCGTGCGTACTCGGCTGTGTGTAAACAAGAGGGCAAAATGTCAGAAGTCGAACCTCTAAATGAGGTACTATGGTTTCGTGACGTCATAGGTCATTTGAAGGACCCGCAGTGGAAATTTCGTTTGAAATGGATTAAATGAAAATGAACGCTTAGCGTTCGAACGTAAGAACGAAAATCGTATTTTTAATTTTTCAAATATACATTAATATTCGGCTGTTAACAGCGGAATTCGTAGAATCCTCGGTTTAATTTTTTATTGTACATAACACCCTCCCACAGGATTGTTCGAATAAGTATTTCATGATTTTAAAACATAGTTTACTGTTAACGAATGCACACATCGAGCCGGTACAAGGACTACAAGGACTTTAAACATTTCATCGATTAATTCCAAAACGGAATACTTAGCGTAGATTTCATGTGTTTCTGTCTCCTCTCGCTGTTTTGGGGCTTTGCTAGACCGGTTTCGGCTGCTCGCCCTCTTCAGTAGCGGTGTTAGTCACTTTGGAACTTAGGATGTTTTTTGGGCATCCTCACTGCACTGTCACTGTCACTTGTACCGTCCAATGTCTATTTCAAGGCTGGCAATTTTTTTATAACCCTGTGTTAGGCGTTTTCAATAACAACTTATCTTGTTATTCAACAAAACACAAAACAATTAACATGGAAATGAGGTAATTATACTAATTTATTTCAAAATATTTCCGCCGCTATTTTCTATATTCCGGCCATAATAGTTCAAAATGTGAGATACACTTGTCCTATAAACGAGGGATGAAAAATAGAAAATTTTATTTTTTCAAACATTTTCCCCGACTCAACTAAATATCGTTGGGTGCACGAGCACCGCGACGCTAGCGTCCCACTGAGGTTGGCGCGGGGATGCACTCAACTAAAGTTCGATTATATAATTAAAAATTAAAACTGTTTTCATTCATTTTCGTCCAATATTTAATACGATGTACTAAACGATAACGATGTACTTAATTTTTTATAGATATTATTACAAAGAAGAGTGAGGATTTAAGGACTCTTCTGTATCGATTAATACACGAGACATTATATAGGTTATTGGGGAACTGGGACGGTATTCGAACGATGCAAGGGCGTTGCCTGGGGTTTAATATCGGTGTATCTCGGTCTCTCCCTCTCCCTCTCTGTCTCCGCAAACTGCTTGTCGCCGGGCCCCGTCTCTCGGCTGGCTGACTAGCTCTTCGGGCGATATAACAGACTAAGACGCAGTTAGTTAGAAACGCGTGACGTTCCATTTGATATCCCCCAAGCCGTTTGTTTGTGTTGGGCCATAAGCCCCGCCCCGCCCCCGCCCCCGCCCCGCACCTGCCCCGCCACCGCTCACTCCCGTCGCACGCTATATCTCACTACCACTTATATACAAGCCCAGGATTTATGTTATGCCCTCGGTAAGGATCGAGTGAGCCGCCCGCGCGCCGCTTCCCCGGCTCCGGCTGCATCACTCTCTGTCCACCGTTTGTCTCCCCGACTGCTCACCTTACCTTTTTGCTACCCAGATTTCCCCGGTCCCTCTCATTATTGTACCCTCCAGTACCCTTAATTTATGACTCGAGCTTCATAAAACAACGTATAAAACAAGTAATCAGTGTTAAACTCGGTCCTCTTGTTTAGCCATATGCTCATCAGTGAAAAGAACGTTTTCTAAGTCACAGTTAATTGTATCAGTTCCTCCTGACACTTTACATTAACATCCGTCACATCGGAAGACTGAAAGAAACATCACGGTTATACGATTACCTGAAACTATACATTTCGGGGAAGTACCACTGTTTAACACTGTACGATAACGTTTTCTGAAAAATTTGTCGAATAAACCGGTCTGTGGCAGAAGACTGCGAATTGTAAGTTATGTTTAAATTGTATATAATTCTTATGCGATTATCTGTACAAATTATCAATCAGTGATATAATTGGGAGAGAAATGAAATGTGCACATTTCGTAAATGAGGAATAAAGTATGTTCTAAATACGGATAATGCAGAAAATGGGTTAACTGCGGTAGCGGATGATGTGGAGGTCATTGGCTGCCACTGGACGCGTTTGATTTGAGATTGTTGTAAGCCGATGTTTCAGAGAGTGAATGAGAGAGAGAGAAAGAGAGAACGGAGGGCGTCGTTAAAGCCCCGAGAAACGTCTAGCTGCGTCTCGCTCGCTCGCGCTGCCGCCTCGGCTATCTCTCTCCTTCTCCCTCACTTGCTCTCACTCTCCAGAAGCAATTAAGAACAACCCGAACTCAGAGCGATGGTGGTGGCCGTGGGCGGGAGGGAGGGCGGGGGGTTGGGATATAGGCGAGGCTTCAGAAAAACCCCAGCGCCGAACCCAGACCACGTATGCCTCCGCACCATGAACTCCGGGAGAAGAAGAAGAAGGAAGAGGGGCGAGAGGGAAGGGGGTAACTCGAGTGAGAGGGTGGGAGGGAGGGAGATAGAAGAGTGTATAACTTGGGCCGACGGTTAAGCCCCGGCCGACCAATAAGGGAGGGCCGGACCTTCCTTCTTTTTTGCCTCCTCCCGTTTTTCCCACATTTCCCTCCCGTAAATTTTCACTCGGGCCCGAACTTGGCCTAATATTAATCAACCGGAGAACGGAATAGTATTTACCGGGACTCATCTTATGTGTTGGACCCGGGAACATTTTTAACTTGTTCTAATAGCGTATTTTAATTTTCATTTACTCTCTGTAATAATTTGTAATGATAGAAGGCTCTACTCCTTTAACAGAATAGTCTTATTTTAGAACAAATATGTAACTGATCGACATCTGTGTTGATTAATCGGTGATGTCAGGATAGCAGGAGTTCTTGATAGGTGAAACTGACGAAAATTATTACACCGTCCATTTTCCGGTATTGGCGGTATCGAAGAGGCTTTGGACAAATTCACATTTTAACGATGGGAATGCATCTATTCGGGACAGCTGCTCTCTGGTCCGGCGGCCCCCGGAATTGGGGCAACGTTTCGTGCCGCAAACCGAGTGAGACCAATTTGCCCCCCCCCCAGCACCATCCAAAAACGGCAAACCCAATGGAACGACCCAGGTGCCTTCGATTAATTCGAAAAACGCCCAACTACCGGGCCCTCGCCCAACACCGGTCTACTTTCAAATGGCCGGCCGCCAAAGTAGGCATGAACTTTCACTGTCACCGGAAAAAACTATCCTATGAAAAGTCAAAAAAATGTCCTCGCGGTATTGCCCTGACTTATATAAACAGCGACTAAATAAGGTGATATATTAAATAAGCGAACAGAATTTGAATTATCACTAACTATGAGGTGGTCAACTCCTGCGAACCGATGTCCTCCCCACAGTATTACGCGATCCTACCCGAAGTGTTAATTCATGGCAATGTTTTATCATTTTCCCGAATAAAATTTAGACGAAATTCAGTCTCGAAGAGACAGTACTTTTGTAGATCGATATACGCCCAATACCCATCACGGGATGACGGTGAATAGTGAGATATTCGGTCAACTTTTCGCTATCGTCAGTGTACGCCTTCTATAAAATAGGAAGGCTCTGCTGGGAGCGTGTCAGCTGCAGCTGCACGATGCGCTGTTGACGTGGCGATGTGTTGACAGGACGCTTCACAGCAGTGTCCCGTCTAAGTTGGGACCGAACAACCGGGCGGAAACATAAAATCGGAGAGATGATATTCCGAAACCTCGGGGGCCTTAAATAGGGCCCTGTCATGACACTCACTCACGTCGTCGGACTTTTGTTTGAAGGTTCGGGCGGTTAATTTTGAAAACCCAATTTTCGCTGCACGTAATTTTATGATGGCTGTACGAAGAGATTCTCTAAGTTATCTGTCAGTAATTTGTTCGGCACTTGTTACACGTGTTATAATTAAATTTCGGTTGTGTTGCATCACTGCAGGGAAACAACCCTATATCAGGTTGGATGGCCCAATTTATATTGTTACTTTTGTTTTAATAATAGCGAAAATGTTTGACTCCGTTGAAAAATTATCGAAAATTTCTATTGAATGTAATCTAAAGCTACGGTCAAAGCTGGTGCTCTAGAGTTCATAAAAAAATGTCTAGTGCCCACCACCGCCGGTGAAGGGACATTAAAACCAGCACTAAACGGCCAATTCCAATTCGGTTTTATTCCGTCGATAAGTTGGCGCTAACACTGGCCGCGGAGAGATGTAGATGAAGCAATATTGACCGTCGGAGTGGCTGCAAGTTTGTGAGACCGGTAGCCCAGTCCATTAGCGGCCCAACTGTGGGGGGGGGTCCCACACAGCCGACCCAGTTCAATAACTGACCAACCTTGTTAACAGCTTTTACCTGTTTACCTTTGCAACAGTTACCGGAATAGATCAACAGTGCTACACCCTGTCCTTTAACACTATGTATATATATATATATATATATATATATATATATATATATATATATATATACATACATAATCCCATTTCATACTTTGATAGTTATGTTTCGCAATAGTGTTGCCATGAAATAATCGAAAACGAAACAATTTGTTCCTTGAGACTAATCATTAATTATAATTAAATATAACTGGCATTTGTGCACTACAAATAGTTTCCCCGAAATATTATACATCCCCCCCCATATGTCGTAGAGCTGAGTCTCAGGAGATAATTTGGGTTGTTACAATTAAGAAATTCAAAAAAAATGAGGAATAACGAACCGGCAAATGGGGTTCGGCTACGACTCAAAAACTGATTTGTTTTTCCGCAGCCGACGGGCGATTATAAATAATTGAAACAGTCCGCGCCGGCAACAGAGCCCCGCTCGAGTGGAAATTAAACAAATCATCAATGAATAGGCCATTATTTTGTCCTACGCCCCCCCTCCACCCGCGAGCCTTCGCGGAATCTGAATTTTAAAACAGGCCGATTCGCCGCTAAAGCAAAATAATTCAAATTGGCCCCGCACTATTGGGAAATGGGCAAACCATTTTTTTTAAGAGTTCGAAACTTCGGTCTTGGAATAAATGAATACCGGAGCTCCGATATTTCGATATTCAAACCGCCGAAATCACATAGCCCTTACGGATTCCATTTCTTAAAAGCCCTCTCCCCAGGGAGAATTACGAATTTGGGATTCAATTTCTTACATTTAATGTGAATCCCAGTGGCAAAGATTTTGATTAAGAATACTACTTTGTGAACAAATACAAAGCTACAATTTTATTAAATTTATTGTATTTCGGTGTTTTTTATTATATGAAATGAAACATTCAGTCGGTGATTCGGAAATGTACCGGAAGTCTGAAGAAAAAAGTAGCCGTCGTTTTCTTTGATGGCTACAAAATAGAGGCGAGAAAGTGAGAGAATTCCCGATTGTCCCGTCGGACGGTGTCGGGCCTACTTAAAACTTCCAGGGAGTTGGGCGATGAATTTATAGGACACTGGCAGTCCAAAACCCCGTCCACTTTACAAACAAGGGAGAGTAACATTTCTAAGGAAGAAGAAAGCATTCTACTGGTTCGTTTCGGTCAGGCGAACTGTTCCAACTGTGCGACAATAGTTTCAGTGGTATCCGTTTTTGTGGGTTTATGGCGGCAGATGATAAGAAACTTGTTATCGTCCTATTAGTTTTGTTATAGAGCCTTTTCTTTGAACCATGGGCCGTGGCTCATATCGTTATTAATATACTGAAGTAAGTAGCCAAGTCACTAAATATTACACCCTGGTATTAGACAAGTCGCATGAGTTATATTTAAAACCCCGTAAGATTCTCCTGCCCCTCGATGTAGGCATCTTCTGGGTGGTATAATTTTAGTGTAATGTCTGCGGAACGGGCCGAGATGAGGAAATTTTCAGTCGCCAGGCAGTATTGCATTGCATATATATAGAATCAAATAAAAAAAGTACAATGTCTAGTACACTAATTCAGTGACCGTAAGATACTATGAGCATTATCTAGTCGTCGGTCTAGAAATCTTCGACTAAGTTTCGTCGGTGCGCCAACTACCTACAGAATCGGTTTAGGGGTTGGAAGGGGAAAACCAGGAGCCAGGGGGCAAATGAAACCGTCTTGTGGAGGCTTTGGCGAAGATTATAGGCGTCAGTAAGAGGGCAGTGCGGCGGGCATAAATTACATCCGGTGTCCCTCATTGGGGTGGGCCCCGGGGCGGTGGCGGGGGCGGGGCGGGATTCAGGGCACGTAAGCCGCCGCTTTGTCCGCCAGAGCACGAGCACGGCCTGAATAATGCCCGCGGGCCCTGGGTGTGGGCCCAGAAACCCCCGCCCCCGCCACGTCACACCAATACCGCCCGACTAATTGCCCCGACAAAATTCCTCTTCTCAAGAAGGCGCCAGCCCCTATTGAACGGGGGCCGCCGGCTACTTAACGGCAAGGCTGTCGGTCCATGATAAGTTCGAGAAATACAGAATATTTTCTGGCACCACGGCTTGAAGGAATTATCAGTTGAACATGAAAATTCCCGAAGAAAAATGCCTCGTAGCTTTATAAATGTATATCTGTCTTGTTTCCTTCACGTCGGTGTTTAACCGCAGTTATCCCTACAAGGATACGCGTCATTTAAGTTGGAAGGCCGGATAATGCCCCGTTAATTGGAGTCCGCCCCCGCGTCTTGGGAATTATTAAATTCTGTCGCTTCGGTTTCCAAAGTTAATAATCGGGCCTGTAATCGAGTTAGGGCGCCGGCGCCGCCTCCGGCCCCTTCCTCCATCTCTTGTTTACCCGAAGGCTTACCAATAATAGGTGCTGTGGGGCCAATCACGGGGCTCCGGTCGGCGCAGTTCGAGCCCTTCGCCGGCCCTTTCAATGGTTAGATTTAGAGGGACTCGGCAACTGTCTCACTCGCTGCCCTGACGTCCGATTTAATGCCCGAACGGAGTTAAATTGATTATCCGTCCGATAATTCGGGGGACACTGGAACGAAGTGTTGACCGCGACCAATTGCACTGGAGTTGGTGAAAATTTAATTATTTGTCCCAATTTCGGAGCATATTCAGTATTAGGAGTATCTACGTTGGTCTTCGTACCAGCCTATTATAAATGAATTACGTACATCAGGCCTAATACTTGTACGATGAAGTGTTCTTCCCGGAGAGGGCTTCAGTTTCCCTTACGAGTTTTAACATTACCCTAAATATAATCAACATTTCCAATATGAATGTTCTATCCAGTGTAATGTGTGTTTATTAAAAAATTCTTCGAACTTCCGCATTTCCTGTTAATAGGCGAATTTTCTTCAAATCTCAAGAACAGTTGCTGAAGAAAGGTAGGGAAAAATGTTTAGTTTATTGCATTTTTGATTTTGTTATGGTCACTGGAGATTATTGGAGGATAGGAACAGCGGAACAAATATTCGGAATTAAAATTATCTTTGTGCAGGCGGAATTTTTATTGTACCGATATGCCATCAAAAGAGAGTAGGACCCCCCTTTGCGTATATCGTTGTAAAAAACCCGACCAATCAGCGATAAACTAGTCGCGGTAGATAAAATGGACGCTAGTTCCGAACTGGGGCCGTTCAGGCTCGCTGTCCAGACAGTTAATACTTCCCTAAGCCACCAAACTTTATGTAGCGATTGAGATCAGACGAGAGAATCTGTACCGGCTATTTTTCGTTCCTTTAGAAAAGAAACAAGAAAAAAAGGAAATTGTGAGCCAGTAGAATTGGAATATGCGATATTATTTAAAGTAAGCAAACACTTTTTTAAGGTAGTATCTGTAAATGAAGCAGTATCCTTTCATATATTGGGTCTGCGAATCTATTCTTGTGACTTTGAGGCCATTCGACGTTTGCCGGGCGCGAGGCTTTGCCGTTTGGCATCGGTCTGTTCTGTGGCCGTCTCGTTCCGGTAATTTTTTATGTCTAACTCCCCCCAACGGGGCACTAAGGTAAACTGCCCCGAGGAGTCCAATTGTCGAGTCGCGGCGGTGGTGGCGGCAATGGGGGCGATGGGGGTGATGGTTGGTGGGGCTTTACTACCGGCCCTTGGCCAACAGTCAAATGGGGCCCCGGCCCCATGCCCCGCAGGAGCCAACCCCGACACACTCTCGGGAAACAACCATCTATGAAATAAGCACATCCATAAATCTGACCTTCTATAAGGCCGGGAGATGGAAAAGCGGATATAAGAATTACTTGGGATTTTGCTAAGCGTTTGGGAGGGCTCATGATTTAAGCCCAACTAGGAAATCATTCAAATTTTAAACCACATTTTATTGAAAACAATTTGAATTGAAATAATTCGAAAGATAAAATCGAATGTTTAGTCTTTATTTCAGTTGCACTACTATATTTTTATACTTACGAAGCGACATATAAAAAATTCAAATAAAGGATTACATATACTTTTGTTTCTCTTTGCTTATTGGCAGTTTTGGACGTTATACGCTTAAAGGAATATATTTTTTCAAATGATTCAATATTTTTAAGGGTCGTTCCAACATTACATAGAATCCGTATAGATCCTTACATTTAATCGTCTATTTCTTGTATTGTGGCCTAATTTCATTTTCAGCGCTAATTATTTAACCTGTAAATTATTCTAAAATCTGACGGCCGGGTATATAACGCGTAGGCTAACACTTTTCGGACGGGGGCTGTGTTTCTTACAAATTGTCTACAGGGCCGGTCGAACCGGAACCGAGGTTGGCGCGGTCGACGGGGCGTTATCTTCGGTGTGGCGGTGGATGTGGCGGGTGTGGGGGGTGCGAGGGGTGTGGAGGATACTGCGGTGATTAATAGCCGGCGATAAACGGGGGGGGGGCGCCGGCCCATTCACCCCCGCTGCTCCAAAGAGCGGCCCCGGCTAAATGTTAAATTGATGACCGCCTCCCCGATAATTAGGGGCGTCCGCCCCCATCCACGTCGGCCACCGGGCGCTGCCCCCTCCGTTTGTTCGAAAAATGAATTCACCGCCTACCGGCGGTTAATCAGCGCTAATTAAGGGAAGCGCAATACCGCCACCATCAACCTTGACTCTGCCCTATAACTGGGCGAAAACTGACGAATTTTACACTTTTTCTTGAAAACCGTTAGCTAACCAAATATCAAAAATCGTGGAACAGAATAAAATGAATACACTATGATCTAGTGAGATGGCTAGTTTTATAACTGTGTGATATAACTAATATTCCAATTATTTTTTATCTTATTATGGAATCATCAACCATGTGAAGATGTGTGGGCTTCAATTGAAGTCTCGTAGACTGTAACGTGTCTTAATTGTACCTAATATAAAATCAAACCTATCCAGGATTTATGGAAACGTATTTAAATGAATTATACATGATGATGTACCATATGTAATGGTTTACTTCTTTTTACTTAAGGGTTTTATAATTCTATCCATTTTGTCCGATATGTCCTGTCCCCCGTCTCTCCCTCGCTGGCTCATACTCTGCGAAGAATCCTTCTTCGCGAGTTCTTTTTTCATTTTTAAAACTTGTTGTGTCAAAGGAATTAGTTCCATATTAATCCAAAAGAACTTATATAATACCGGCTCTGGAAACTTTTTTTTGCGCCCCCGTCCTCTTCCCCCGGAAATCCGCATTCAAACGTGGATCGGCCCCCATCAGAAATTAAGGCGGGACTTGAATGAAACTCGGCTGGAACTCGTTAGCGATAATGCTCGTCCGGCACTATTTTCGTCATTCCCCACACGTAGCTGCCATTAAACAGCGGAATAGTCCCCCCAGGTTTGGGTGAGGCCTCTTATTAATTAAAGTGCCGCTGAAATGGATTAAGGGAAGCGGGGAAGTATTATTGGTCGGGGGTTGTTCCTCCCCCGCTCGATCGGAATTTGCATACAGGCCCATTTCATTACAATATATATTAACCTTTTTTTATCGATCAAATTCAAATAAAATGTTGCATAGATCTAATTCTCCTAACTCTCACGTTTGGTCCGGCGAATAATGATATAGTACTATTTTCAAAGCCCCACCTACCCATCAGACAGGCGTGCTAAACTTAATTAATTAATTTCACTAACCGCGTGCATTTCCTGCCCGTTGTGTAATTGTTTTCTCGTTCCCCGACATGAATATAGATAGGCGGAAAACTGTTTAGCCGACTGGAGACAGTGGGCAATTGAGGCGTATTCAAGGAGGTATGTGACAGGGGCAGGCATTCCTGAGCCGGGGTCTTGGGGCGCATAACTCAAGCAAGGGGACACCCCCTCTCCGCGCCACCACTACCAACCATAACCATTTCACCATCCCACTGCCTTTATGACGAATGCTTTCGGGCCGCCGTAATCCTGCGAGCCTGATGGATACGCCCGATTTTTCAGGCCGACGTTTTGTCACGGCCACCTTGATTCCTGGCCCCATTTCTCAATATTCATTTTATTTCCGCTCGCCAAATACGTTTTCGGCCAGAATATTGGAACGCCTCAATGACAGTATACAATTTTTATTGTTTCCTATCGAATTTTCGACGGACTATATACGAGTTGTGCGCTACTGGCTCGTTTGGTGGCTCTAAGGTGAATCTCTTCTCGAAATCGAATTTTACGTTCTGTGCATAATTCATACTTGCAATTGAAGAAATTCAAATGTTGCCCCAAAATAGAAACCGTGATATGGGTACTGACCAAATTTCCTGTACGTTTTAACAGTTTGTAGTTTAAATAAATATTAGTTGTCTCCTAATTTGATCACGTATATTTGATTTACTTTCAAGAACAGGTTTCTCATCAATCGAGTGCACAATTCGTTAGCCGGCAGCATAAACGTATGAAATCTACGTTGCCTTACCGAAATTTACGGAATTCCGAGCCCTACAAACCCCACTTAAACAACTTCATATCTCTTTCTCTTGGAGGGATTTTGAAAGGGCGGAGACGAAGCGTTGTTTACAATTATTGTTACCTCGGCGCTGAAAGAATTCCCTCTGTTGAGGGGGGAAAGAAGGGAAATAATAAGGGGGCCTCAATGCAATATCGCGAAACGAAGGAAATGAGCCGGAAAATGGAGCCGGCCAGGCCCCGTTTACAGGCGGGAAATTGCGGCGTTTTTTAACCATAATCGCGCCAACAGCGCTCACCCATTATAATTATCCTCGATGTTTTTTCATTAGTGGTTTTCATGACCATTTCTGTCCGTATTCCGGCTAATTTTGGTCTGTTATGTACAGGTCGAATGGTTATTTGTTCTATTTATTGCAATAGAATTTATTGTAATTGGGAATTAAATGGTATTTCAGTCTTACGTAAAACGATAATTGTGTAAATTATGTTCAAAGAATACCTAAAGAAAAAGATTTTGATTTGGAATTTTTTGTTTGCTTATACCATGGAAATATCGCTATTTGTCTGTTATTACGGTAATCAGATGATATATTTAGTCATATAATTAATAACCCACATACCTTCATACTTTTATTGTCTTGACATTGTCTTAGATTAAGCGCAGTCAGCATGCCGGTCCTTGTTGAAACAAATGAATCAATTTAAAAGGAAAAACAACATTTCGACCAACATAACTTGCTACACCATTCAGGAAGCAAATAAGTTGCAAGTGATTATATATATATATATATATATATATATATATATATATAGTTTTATATATTTATGACTTATTTAACAATAATACGACTAATATGTCGAAATTCCGAGCAATGTGCAAGTATTAGAGGCAGTGTTATAATAGAAGCGCCTTCTGGAGCAGATTATGCAAAACCGCACGACACTGCGGTACGACAGGAGAGGTATAACAAAGGCGCCGTTATCGTCGTAGAAAGTATTTATATTTAATTTAGTTAATGAATTCTGACCTCTAAAATTCGTGAATCAAAACAACGACGAGATTAATTTACTTAAGCTATATGAGAACATGGGGAAAGGGCAGTACATGTTTTATTTCTATTTTAGAAACGTCAGTCTATCTCATATCTCCATTGAAACTGATAGATGAGGTTGAGACACTGCTGGATGCAATGTTAAATATGTCACCCAGAGATGATTAAATTTCATATTTATACTCCGTTATTAAGACGAAAACGTTTAATGATAGGCTGTTGCTATAAATTGTTGTTAATTCGCGAATTCTGCTTTCGGGTGTCCGGGTGTCTTGGGAGGGGTGAGGTCGGCGGAGCGTCGGGGATAGCGGGAGGGGGGATTTATGCCCCCTAATAACATCTACTGGGCGGGCGGGTCGCGATATTAGCCCGATATTAAGAGTAATTTATATAAATAGGAGGGTGCTTGAAATTTCATCCTCCCGGAATAATACAGTGGCGGGCCTTGGAATAAATAATGGGCCGTCGCCTGAGGGGGTGGGCTTTCTTTATATACCCCCAACTGTTCCCGGACGATTCTTCAACAGAGTCCCTCATTACCGAAGGGAATAAAAGTAATTATTTCACCACCCCTGAAATGGACAAGTTTTGAAATTTCTCGGAGGAATTAATTTTTCTTTCGACTAATAAATTCGGGACTTTAGTGTAGGTGTCAAATACGACATTTTTGTTTAAATCAACGACCTTTTTCTATTAACGAGATCATAAAATGATTGTACGCAGCAATCGATCGTATAATATGTGTCTTCATTGGTTAAATGACATGTTGCTCAGAAGCAGGGCAACAGTAAAATGATATTTCAGACACCTGTATTAAAATTTAAATGGAATAAAAAATGCCTAATTAATATGCATACATTAATATCATTAATAGATATATTTAGAGAAAAATCGAGTTAATTTATGATGTGTGATTACATACACTTCATTTTAGTATGTAATATTCAGTATTTGTGCAATATTTTATTCTATTGTGTATGTGATAATTACCATAAATGGCATGCACACAAGGAATGGGCGAATATTTGTTTCTCACCATAGATTATGTGGTTTCCACCTTATATGCCGAAATGTATAGATTATATTTTTACCTAATAAATGTATTCATCGCTATATTGTGTAATATGTTATTTTACTGGTGGCGCGTGGCAATTGTACGTGGAGAAATACAAAATGTGATTTATCAATCGCACTTCGACTGGTCGCAGTGTGAATATAAAAGCCGAAGCCTACGTAGGCGTTTTATCAGCATTGGGAAAAAAAGTATTAACGTCAATCGTTGGACACACGAATTCGAAATGGCGTCCCGTGGTGTTCGGTCGAGCAGAAACAATAAAACGGGGAAAAAATAAAAAAAAAGCCGGGATAATAAAGAGCACATGCGAATCCGTCATTGGGTCTCATTTGCATGATTTGAAACGTCGGAATTGATCGATCTTTATTCGAGGCACGGAGCGGAGGCCGGGCCTCGGGCCACAACTATAATTCAAAGCTGTAATCAATTTCGCGGTACAAATCTGCGCTACAATGGCGTCGAGCCCAGTTGGGACGATAACGCGTTATTCAGCCGCCGCCCTCTGATTGTTATCGGCCGCCAATCCAAGGAAATGAGTCGAAACGCCTCATTCTGTTTATCGGCCCGTTGGACAAAATAGAGGCAATAAAAATTCTCTCGCATAACAGTCCCAGAAAAACGCGTTGTCTTATGCAGCCCCGTATTTGGATTCGACGACAGGCTACCGGAAAATTAATAATAAGCCATAATAAGTTATGGAAGGATATGAACCAGCACAATTGAACGAAACAATATAAATTTCAGAAAAAACGTCTCCCATTTTGCTTTTATAAAGAGAACATTTTCAGAGCCAAACGGTGAATATAAATTGTGAATCGTGTTAAGGTTTTAGCTCAGGTGTAGAGCGCCGGGCTGGAATTCTGGAGGGAAAGGACTTTGAAAGACAAGACAAACAATTTGATTAATGATTTATTACAATGAAGATATTCAGTAAAGGTTAAAGCCCCGACTTTCAGCACCATCGTTAAACAAGGTACTGTTAAAAATAAAAAAATATGTGTTACTGGGATATGAGTTAAAAAGAGTGTATGAATACAATAAAAATGATCTTTTAACCAACAACACATCATGTTAGGTATAGATGTAACGATAAAAATAATTTCTCCTCGAGTGTTTCCCGTGGGAGATGCTGGGCCCACTATATACTCCAGTGTTTATTAAAGCTCAGAAATGTAAATATACAATAAGAAAAAAAATATTCCAAAAATGCGCGGAGAATTGGAAGGAGTACATGATGGACTGGGCGGGCGCGTGAGTGTACACTCAGGGGAGGACGAAGACATACAGGGCTATCCACTTAGGTAAATAGAGTAAAAAAAGAGCCCCGAGCGGTCACCGGCACTGAAAAAAAAAATTCGCTGCCCTCTCCAGACGGAGGCGCAGACGAGCGCGCCCCCACGCGGGTACGAGCGGAGGACATCACGCACGCGGACGGCAAAAACAGGAATAGAGTCCGCAAGCATTGCCCCCGGGGCTTATCCGGGTCCCCACGACCACACTCCTCCCGGCCAAATTCTCCGCTTTATTTTTTTTATTATCTTTCTTCTATTTCCACCCTCCTCGGTTCGTCGTCCCGCCAAATATACTCGCCCGGTAGCCCGCTTTTGTTGTACGCTTTCGCGGGGATATTCCGCTGGAAATTCTTTCCTCCCAGCAGAAACATTTTATGCGATCTAAAAGATTTTACAAATCTAAAATAGCTTGGAAAGTCTAAGTTGGGCTTAAATTATGACAGGCGACCGGCGCGAGGCAATCACAATTAAATTGTCCTAGACGGATTAGTCCGACCGACATTTCTGATTGGAACAAAACGCAGGATAAGCGTAAGTAAACGGAAGCCCCTTTCCTTAATTTCAACGGTTCAGGGGGAGCGGAGGCGGAATCCGCAAAAAGGGTCCGGTAATGAACCGGAAGTCGGATAATTAATCTTCCGGGTTTTGTTGTCGGGATTGCGGCTGGTGTTTAAGGGGGCGCTAATCTCCCCGATGGCCCCGGAATAAAGTAATTTTCTTTAAACCCCCCGCCCCGCCACCCCCCATCCCCTTCCAATAACAATAGGCCTCTAGGCATTCAACATCTTCATTGCCACAAGGTAATGATATTATAACGCAGCGCGTTCAACTTGGATGACTTTTTTGAAAAATTGTGCCATTACACTCACAAACGCGTTTTTAATTGATTTGGATAACACTCAGGAACTGATCCTGATTTATGAACTGAAGATAATAAAACGATAAGGTTTTTCCTTTTCTTCCCGGGTTCCAACTAAAAATACAGGAATAGCTCGTTTATAACGAAGCGCGGGAATGGTTTGCACTCTTATAAATATGAGTTCACATTGTTTTTTTTTATCTTTATCAAATTTTTAATTTATACCAAAATTCCTGAACGTATTATTCATTTTACTATAAAAGTAAACAGCCACCCGCCGATTCTAAGCCGTTATTTTGTTTTTCTGAAGGGGCCCTGGACGCGTCATTAATCTTGATTATCGCCGAGCTCAGGTTTTCCCGTTTCGACGAAACTTCTGGAACTTTATAATTCAACAAAAGGGGCGACACCGGGCCGGCGGGGATGGTCGAGAGGGTGGGAAAAATTGAAAGATTATTCATAATGGTATGAACCGTCCCCCATCAGTTCTCGTAATAATTTGGTTGATACTTTAACAGGTAAATTGTGAATAATGGTGTGGTAGGGGGTTGAGCCAAAAGAGGTTCGAGCTTTTGTTTTCCGAATCTCTAAAATTCCTACAGAATGGATGGTTCTAGTTTTGCACGTGGTCCCTTACATTTGAATAAATTACTTGGTTCGTGTAATTAGTGTTCGGCTAATTAAAATATAGGTTTGATAAATATTTATTAACTGTAAGAATTAAACCTTGAGCCAAAGTCCAGTCGATATTCGAAGTAGGGCAGTTGGAATTAGAACTCACCATTAATGGCGTCGACGAAAACAACTGAGTGTGTATTATTCGTTGAAAGAGAATATTTGTAAGGTCTGGGTTAAGGAAAGGAGTTGGTAACAAAAGACAAATGCGTACATGTATACAACAGTTATATATTCTATAATAATCGAGATAAACTAATTAACAATTATAGTTGTGGTAAGAAACAAAAAAAAAACTTTAGTGACAGTTATTTTTTTTTCTCCAGGAGTCATTACATTTACACATAATGAGTCTTATATATAACTAGGTTTTTTAAATGTTCGAACTACAGAACAATTAAGTGATTACTCCCTTGTTTAATTATTCAGTATTCTGAGGGGACGCCCGCGATCGGGCGCCGACGCGCACTCTTAGGACAGTAGGAAAGATTGTTTTTATCATTTATCATCATCAATTCATCTTTAAAAATATCGGTAACGGATTACCCTCATTGGAATAGCGGATCTTTCGCTTCAATATTTAAATTACATCTACCCTGACACATATAATTAACTGGGATTTTTTATATATTTTTTCCAATATTTTTTTATACTTAATAAACCCCCATTTTTTCTTATTATCTCGGTAAAATAAAGCCGACTTCGAATATTTACAGAGCATTAATTTTTTTTATGTTTTAGATTGCGCTTATTTTTTTTGTATTAAGGACGTCCCTTCAACAGGTCCACACAATAAAAGATACCTTTTCTTGTATAATATATATATATATATGTAATATTTAAATCGGCTTACTATGTACACGTAAAACGATTTTGGTAACATCCAAATGTCCACGTAAGCTTCGATAGAGCGTACCCTTTCGTTACGGTATTCGCTTACATAAATAACACTGAAAACTGAGGTGGGCTGAAGTGCTGAAGACAGTTGCGGAAGGTCGGTCGAGGCTCGGCCTTAGAGGGCCATCCATTTCGTGTTACCTGCGAACCATAATTAATCATTAACTGAACATGTACACTCTTCAGTTGAGAGCTCCACTCTTAATCCGTTCAAATTCTCAATACAATTGTATAGACTCTGATAAGCTGCCATGCGGTGATAATTTTCATTTAGGCTTATTTGAAACAACTGGAACCAGTCTGGATTCCAGGCGGCGGACCAGAAACACTTCAATCTACTGAGAATTTGAATTGATATGCTATACGCTTTCCTTGATATCTGTCTGTCCGTCAACACAAAATATATGCTTACAATTATTGCGTGTATGTAATTTACAATTATTGACCAAAAACAATTTCTAGAATACCTTTTCCAATGTATTAGTTGACAAAAATATATTTTTCGTTAATAAGTAGTATGTTGCCAACGACCTTAAATTGAATACTGCTAAATCGTTTGCAGTAGTCCGATAATGCAAATTACTATTAATAATAAGAATAAACGCATTTAATTGATACGTTTCTATTCCACCGGCGGGAATCGAATCCGGGTCCCTCTTCCAATGGCAGTTCTTATCAACTTGATATGATTGCAGGCCAGCCTCAACTTTCCAATCATTTCATGATATTATATAATTATGAAAAATGCTGAGTGAACTGGTGCTCAAGGATATCCAGGACCGGATTTATTCAGGTGTTAGTATAACATGTGCCCAGCTATTGAGTGAATAAATAAATAATTGTATGATTTGTAGGGGATTTTCAGAATTTTCAAGCCAGATTCTAAATCTGTCCTTTGTGAAGGACTTTTTTTTATGCGCAAAATTAAAGAATTTCCGTGAAATCCCCCCATGGACCGACCTCGCCCACTAGTCCGGGCCTCTGAAACTTCGAAAGTCATTAAAGCCCGAACTTAAATTAAAATTTGCATCCACGAAAATATTGCCCGGACAAGGAAAAGTTCGAAACAAAAAATGCAGAGAAGCTAAAAATACGGTGGTACGACTTTTTTTATTTTGAGATCAACACGGTCTTTGCTGAGGTGGACGAAATTTTTTCGCGTAATCGGTATCCGATTAACAGTTTTTCGGAAATTTGGAGACGGATTATTTTAGGTGAATTAAGGAGATTAGTTTCAGGCGAACGAAATTGTAATTAGTAGATATATTCTACCTACGTCGGGACAATCCGATACTTTCAATAACCGCATAAACTCAGTTTAGTTCTCATGAAAATTCGAATTTCATTAAATCCGTACTCATTTTTAAGTGTTTGTACACTCTTGTGTTAGTTACTGTTGATATGTATAGTACAGGGTTTTCTATACGGAATAGAAACCGCGTTTTTCACAGACCCGCGTTATCCCTTCAGTCCTTTTCGCGGAATTTCCGGCAAATTATGACACTGCAGAGACTGGAAATCGTCGCCCGGTAGAGCTTTTCCGGCTTACGGTAGGAGCCGCGCATTATTCGCGAGAGGATTTTCAAAACCGGCCGCGGATAATTACGCTATTTACAATACGGGACGGCTTCGATAATCTTTGTGCGGGCGCGAGCTCGATAGAGACGGTTCATTATCCCCGGATTGGGAGGGACATTAAAAGATAACCGGACTCGATTTACGCAACGTCGGTGCGACTGTATGCGGCCCACAATGACGGCGGGGGGGGATTAGTCCAAATCGACCGGTTTGTGCGCAAGTAACCCGAACCCGATAATCGATTTACGGAAACGGGTATGGACCACTGCGTACATAGATGCGATAAACCGGCATATGTATAACTAATGGGCCTATCGAATTTCAGTCAGGGCGTCCTAGAACGGTTTCAACGACGAACAATACGCCCCATTATTCGACCTATAGGGTAAGATTTGATCCCCGGTTTACTCAGGTGAAGGACTCTCCGTCCTATATTTTATCATATTACTTTAAATTATCATACTATAAATAGAATGTTTTGATGCATGTAGGGAGAATATCGTCCGAGTATTATTCACCCGGCAAGAAAAATATAAACTAATACCATAAGAAAGTTGATTACTACTATCCCTAAAAAACTGTTTTTTCACACCAGATCCATTCCGATTTGGATAATAATTTTACACTCCTGAAACGTCTTGCAGCATTAATTCTGAGAGGATAATAAAGCGTATGGTGTAAAGATATCAAAATTTTTTAGTATGTAACTGTACACACACACACAACAGCAGTTATATGCTCGCGCAAACATCGATTAAATTAGTTTTCCCTATTTTATTCGGGGTTCGGCATAGTTTAATGGTTGGCACTGTGGAATTCCGGATGGATCATTATCGTTTTAAGGTCGCGGTTAATAAGGTCGGAATAAGGACGGAAGTTCAATTAAGCCGGAGGCGTGTGCACTGGCAGTGGATCAGTTGTCTGAATAAATAAATAACCGGTTCGGGGCCGGCCTATCGGCAAAGTGTCGCCCTCCCCCGACACGGAAATGGCGCATTTAAAATACATCTCTGGGCGTCGCGGTGCCCCCTTTAACATTGAAGTTTGTAGCTGGTTTGGTTCAGGAATCGGTGAGTGCGCTTTTCGTCAGACTGCATATCCGGTCGGTGCGAATTCAATTAGAGGATTGAAATTTTGTTTTCAGTTCAATATTGTACAAAGTAAGATTGGGACTGTTGATATAGTTGATTCTGGACCTATTTGGGATCCAGTCGAAATTTAGAACTGATTGAAAAGTCACGAGTCCGTCACCGATAATCGAATCCACTCTTTTGATTTGATTTTATACGGCGAGTCCTTATAAAATTATATGGCAGGAAGCACCCAGCAGGGAAGCAGATGGAAAAGAAAGCTTTGTGACGTGTCTAACATTATGCAGTAAATACACTATCAACGCCTCCTAATTCCGAAGCCCCCTCCCGAAGTTAATAAATGCTTGAGTCACCAACAGTCGGTGAAAATAGGTCCAGACGAGTGGTGCTTTGAAAAATGGGCAGATTCATCTTAGGGCCGCTCTGAATATGATAGATCCCAGATTTATGACTCCGAGGACGGTCGCGTCCATAATAACGGACCGTATTAAACGCGCAGGTTTTAGAGAACTCGCACCGGGTTTATGGCCATTAATTATTATTTAGGTACCGGCCCTAAGGTTCCGGTCGCCTTTCTACTTTTCAGCAGAACATTATCGTGTTTTTAAATAACGTTTTATTTTATTTTTGCTGATACGTTCCAATTTTCTCATTTTTCAATGAAAATTATATGGCCCGGCCACCATTTAAAAAAAAGTTTTTTAAAATCTGATTTACTGACACACTACAAGATGAAATAATATAACAAATATATGATTCACAAGTATACCGGAGCGTGCTTCGAACGGCGAGATGGAAGCTGTAAATAAAAGGTTTTACTGGCCGGTTTTCAAACGAGGGGAAAACGCGATCCCGCCAATGTTTCAATTGTCCGGCAATTTCGGTTGAGGGAGGGGTTCGGTTCGGCGCTCTGAATCGGGTTCAAGGGACTCATTACGGCCCAGGACGTAGCAGGGCAACTTTATGGCGGGTAATGTCCGATTAATCCCGCGCACAAGCCCGGCCTTCATGCCCGCCGTTCTTATGTTTTATTCATATCCGAATGTATCAACCCGATTTTTTAATAATGGACAGAAATTGATATCTCACCGCGCAGAAGGCGTGTCAATAATTTTTTAGATAGCACTGTTCATAAAATAACGGACGATTTATTTTTACAAAAACTAAACTAACTGTTTTTACACTTATCTCAATATATAGACAGTACTATATTTAGAAGAAAAATCCCCCGTAATATGTGACTTGCAGTTAGTTTGCATCGAAAATTATTTACCCAGAGACCCCAGAAGTAAGTGTTATTTTTGGATTAAGTTCTCGTATTTATTCTTGAATATTTTTCCGTACCTTTCATTCCTATCTTTCATAGTTTGTCTTCTGTTTCCTTCACACTCTCCATTTAGCGACCATCTATCTTCTCCGGATTTGCATCCGGTAAATCATTTTGGTTTTCATCATAGCTTCTTCGGTATTTAGGTGAGTGTGTGAGAGTATTTTATGTTATTTAATAATTTATTGGCCAAATAGGACCCATATCCACCTAATAATCCTAACTGATAGCTGAGTGGGAACGGTGCATTTGGTGGCGTGGGCGCGGGGCCTTATTTTATGAGGGGTAATCGGGGGGTCGGTTGGCGGCTAATCCGCGGCCCACCGGCCCCGTTCACACAATCTCTTATGTATTATTCATCTTTCCTCCAGCGGCCCTCCCGAATAATCCTCGACAATTACCCTTCTCCATTCGGCCGAACCACTGCCGCGAATCTACAGTCGCAAAATACCGCAGGCAGATTTCCTGCCGTTCGTGATCCATCTTATTGGATTTTAATGACTTGTTGGAGCGATGCTTTTCCACGCTCTAATATTTCATATACCTGACAGGAACCGTTCTTTCTCTTCTATTCTTACTATAATCATAATCCGTTTAAAATACGTAGGTGAAAAAGTCCCATTGATTAAAAAATACTACAATTATTCGCTACTTTGAACTGATTATATACCCGATTAGCTCCGTGGGAGGACTCAATTAGGCGCAAATATTTGTTTATTGGTACATATCGATTGTGCGGGGTGCCTGCAGTTTTACAACAAACAGGAGTTCTTGAGGAACGAATCACTGAATCGAAATTCATAGAAGAACAGTAATATCCGACCTATGTGGGATCTAAAATGGAAACAGAACTTTCTATGAATTTGAATTTCAACTGCTACGACATGAAAAGCCGGGCGTCGAGGGCTTGGTCCCGGTCAAAATGTAACGAACGTGGATCTTAAATTCACTCATGGACACGCTTTACCAAACTGGAAGAGATTACCTCCTCTATTTGTGTCCACCATTATGAAATGAAAAAGAAGGAGGCGATCAAATTAATCTGGCGGAAACAGGAGCTAAGGGCGAATGAACGGTGACTGCGATGAAAAACGTTCACTTTATTTCGATAACTGTGGTATAAAGCCGATTTGTACGGTCTCGCAATCGAATGGGGCGGGGAGAAAATTCGTAAACTCGGTCCAATCTTGTTTAACTGTAAATTAACACCGGCGCCCTCTTCTGGCGGAGCCCGATTGTCGCGCAGTCAATAGAAACCGCGATCAAAGCCAATCCTCCCCCCCAGAAGAAAGTCCTCTCGACGGGGACAAAGAAATCCTTTCTAAATTTACTTCATCTTCCCCTTCAATTTTTTTTCATTTTTCTCTCCTCCATCCAGCATAAGTTTTCTACCGGGCAGATGAAAGGCGGCGTCGGTTGATTTGAAGGCGGGGGGAGGGGAGGATTATTGAATTGACGGACGACGATTAAATTAATTCGAGAGCGTTTCAGTTGACTACCAATTGGCCGGGCTAAATTAGCGATAAATAAACGATGGCGGGAATTTGAATAACGGAGGATTGAAAAGTGAGATCGAGCGGAGGAAAAAATGAGAAAATAATAATTAATCTCAATTTAATAAGATAATTACATTATTTATTCCCGGTGTAAAGAATAGATGTCGGCAGATATTACAGAAAATATTTGGTCGAGATATTTACTATGAGATTTATGTACCTTATGTATACTTAAATAATATGCTGTGATAAATAATCCTAAAATCGATATAATGTCACCTAAATATTTCAGAAATGATATTACTGATTAATTGTTAAGATAATTCGGTAATTGTCTTCTTAAATTTGTTCAAAGGTTTCTCATATGGGCCTGTTGACACATAATGTTAAAATTCCTCTATACTAAATGCCAATACTTAAACTCCGGCCGTTTATTTAGCATTAAGGCCGCGAATATAATAATCTCCAGTTTTCGTTTGTGTCGGAGAATTCGAACTGTGTATTTACGCCAGCGTGCGAACACACATCGAGACGTTCAGTCGAAGGATTTCACAGTCAGCCGGAAAATAAGAAGAGCTCGGCCCCGCATTCCCGACCGAGACAATTCCGTGTTTGAAGCCGCACAAAACTCAAATTCTCTAACGTACGAGTCTAGGGGCGAACACGACCAACCCGCGAATGTCCCGACGCCCGAATAACGGGAAGCGAAGAAGGGAAATGTTTTACGATTGATGCATTTAAATGCTCACTCCTGATTCCTTCTGGGTTCGTTTCGTGTATGACCGAAGAATGTAAATTCGTCGAAGTTCAAACGGGGATGAGTGTTGAATTAACTGGGACTAATTGCCGAGTCCAAGTCCGCTTTGTAATAATAAGTCGTCATTTCTATAGCTCCAATTCGTATTTACCAATTCGCGATAAAATTGCTCATTTTTTTATTATTTTCTCTTTCTTTATCCAGTTCCGAGAATTAGTTATTCAAATTAAGCGTGCGATTTTATTAGGGCTGGCGTAAACTTGAGCCTACGCGAGGGTTGGGCACTCCAGTTCCCGGAACACTTATTATTTCCTTTGAAGTTTATTTATTCTCGGTATCGTTTTATTTATGAGCACAGCCCGAAACGAGTTTTAGGAGAGTTTCCGTGTCTGACATCGGACGGAGTTGAAAGGTTTTCCGGGTCCGGGAGCCGCGGGTGTAAATACAGCGGTACAAAATGGGCGGAAACTTGAAAGCGGGGAACCGAAAAAATGGTCGGATTGTTTACGATAGTCGGTCGTCTTGGGGCCGAAGAGATCGCAGTTCGAGTCCGGAGACGGCAGTTGGCCAAACTGCGCTCACCCAACTTCTCCAATAGGTTTATACACTTCGGTTTATGACTACCACAGAGGTGCCTTCTCAGTTTTGGGTTAGTGTTTATCTGACCCAGATATCGGCCGCTATTTTACTGAGCTATTATTACTTATGGCACGGTACAACTGATAATTTAAACCAGTAACTACTGACTTTAATGTTTTATTAAAACTTTGTTTATTACGTCTGTCGTATTAGCAACTCATTATTAATCGAAATAACCAGTCGACTGGTCGAAAACGTTGAATTGCTGAATACATGATCAAATAGGTAGTCAAGAGCCTTAAAATAATTGATCCTTACAAATTTATCGGAAGGACTGTAAATGGGATTTATTATACAATAACATTTACTTAATACCAAATATTAATTACCCTACGATTTTTCGTGGTGTCGCTGACATCGCTTTGTCGCCAGTACTCGGAAAAATCTGACGAAAAAGGAAATGATTACGGAACAAATCCCAGCGCTGAATACGGCCCTCATGAAGGGGCTCGTACGTGATATCCCCGCTGAATGTCGCGGAAATAATAAAGTTTTCCTCTGTCGAGCGTATGACTGTTATAGGAAGGCTGTTTCTTTTTCTTATTTCCAGAGAGCCGCCGGTCGGAAATTCGAACTGGGGGAATACGTAATGGCGCCACTTCCGATGTGAGGGAACCGGAAATTCGGGAAGAAAGCCGGGCAAATAAGGCGCCGCAGGCTCGCATAGTGCGCCCGTTCTAACCCGGCTATCCGCTACCACCGCAAACACACTCAATTTTATTTCAGGGAGAGATTCTTTTTCCAAAACGACTTATTTCATTATTCGTAATTTTTTTGTGTGGGAAAAGTTACGCTTTCATCAATATCTGGTAGTCAAGGTTATTAAATATTCATAAAAACACTGTTGACCATCTTCAAAACTGGACAATAAATTAATTAAATAGAAACAATTGTATTACCAATATGTAATTTGTTGTTGAAAAGTCATAACTGATACAATCGAACATACTTTGTAGCCACTAAATCAACTTATCAGTAGGTTAGTTAACAGTTGAAAATAATTATGATGAAAGCATAAACGTGGTTTTCCGTATCCACTGACATTCTATCCCCTACTGACGATCTACCTTGGTAGGTGGGATTTTGAAGTCCGGAGCTGATTATACAAACATTAAATGCGGCCCCCCAGTGACTACACTCTCGAGAGTGGACTTGGGCCCTTGCCGCCCTTATAGATAAACCGAATGAACTATTCACCCATCTACATAAGTAAACTTAGGCCTCGGATGGGGCGCACAGTAACCCTCCCGGGGGGCGGTTTTCCTTCCCTCTCTACGCCCGGGCCATTTTAATTAGCGGGACCTCTTTCTTTCCGCTCATACTGCCGGCACAGTGTGCCCCGGACAGGGGCACAGAAGAATTATTCATCGATTCAAATTCGATTTAATACCGAGAATAAAATTCAAATTCCCGCTTGATTGAAAGGTTTCCGGTCAGCGGCCGCGAATCGGGCCCCGAAGAGCGACCCTCTTACTTCAGGACTCGATTACCCCACGGACGAATTGACCGAACAAATTTCCGATTAAAGAAGGGAAATTTTGCGGCCAACATCATCAAAGTAATATCTGAAAATCGCGCCGTTTAAAAAAATAGCGCTTATTTTTTTATTGTGACGTTGCCGAGAGATCCGAACGGGAATGAACGATTATTAATATTTTTTTCATTTTACCTTTTATTTTAAACTCCTGACATAAAAAAATTAATGAATAATCATTACGCACGCAAGGCGCGCTATTTTAAATAATTCATTATTCTACTTCACTGCAATAACATTCTCAAATTTGGGCGCGAAACGCTATTCAATCAAAGTAGAACAATGGCACAAAAGTGAGTAATATTATTATACCTACAAAAAATGTTCTTTGAATCTTAATACTGGTTTTAGTTAGATTTTCAGTTAGATTGGTAACTGATACCACAAACTAATACTAATATCAACTATGCTTTTTCCAGACTGGGAGTACTGCGTTAGTGCCAATGCCGAGAGGGTACCTCCCTCTCACGTTATCCATCTTATCCGATATTATGTCCGTGGGACGAATTTCGGTAGGGAAGACTTCCCCAGGTATTTCCCCAGCGGCCGACCCGTTGCACGCCGCCCTTCAGGAGAGGAGCGTCTCCGATGTTAACTTTTCCCATTCGGCGATAGAACTGCAGACTCTATTAGAGTGCCCTCGCCCAAGCAAAAGAGATTGAGAAAAAATAAATAAATCGCTCCACTTTTCCGAATCAATGTTGGCCTAAAGAAGAAACCCTCTGAACCGGTATTTTTCATTTCAGAGTCACCATCAATCATATCTCCCAATCTGAATTAAAATGTGAGCACTATTTTGTTGGTTATATTTTCAAAAATACTAATTAATTAATTTGCAATCTCCACTAACAAACCTAAACTAGCCTAAATGTGTACTCCCATGGGAAATTAATAAAAGTTGAAATTGTGTGGGAGGAGAAGGTGACTTGGCGCAAAATGTTTAATGAAATGTAATTTTCAGAATATAAAATTAACAAAGCATAACAATTATCTTATTTAAATAATTTGTACTTGCCGGCGCGGAGAAGGTTCGGCGCGATTTCATAAATGCAAATCCGAAACGTTTGAAAACGGCAGCATCAGAAGACAGTTCATCCACTATTGACCGATACTGTATATTGATGATTAGGTTGATGGGGTCATAGATTATGGTACTTTAAATATTTTGTCAGGTAGTGTAGGAGGTGCTTCGTATGATCGTTTCCCCTCGTGATCTTGATTGAATGTCAAGTCTGTCTTGCAAGTATGATCAAATCAATTCGAATTATTGATAAAACTGTCGTCCATATAAATATCTAAAGTCGTAAGACATTTATCAAACAATATCATTTTAACAAAAATGGTTGCAGTTGTACTGTAAATTATGTAGCGGAACTGGTTTAATATTACATTTCTCATGAAGTTATCGTTCCAACAATACGGAATAAAATATGTATTTAGATATAAATAAAAAATATATATAATTAGATATTTAGTTGTTTTGACTATAAATGAGTAAATATGTGTATGTGACTTACATTGATTGTAGATCTGAGGATGGCTGATTGGGCGATGACGTCTTCATTGTAAGTGGACATCGCAGCTCGACGTATAGAGCAGGTTGGTCGGATGCCCACTGTGATCGGGGCCCCACCGCACTCAACAGAGCTCATTGACGCACACGTGTCCCAAATCATTCCCCTTTCGGCCTCCCGTTTTAACTTCAAAAACATTTATCTGTGTCCCCTATCACGCACAGCGTCTTCGGTGTGGAGACAGAAAGTGCAACAAGTACGACACTTGGCTCTTTTTGCTGTATAAATTTAAAATGTTAACATTTTACATAATTTTTCCATTTTTTTTAAATATCCTTTAATCTTATACATTTATAATAATAACCTATTAACTGGAAAACATCGTACGAATATTAACTGAGCAGCCACTCGACAGTCGACAGTGTCGACCCGTCGGGTAAATTTTACTAACCATTTTTTTCAAATTTTTTATCCTTTTTTTGAAATTAATTTTTTCTCCTGTTATCCATACTTATACATTAGTCGTTCGTGAAATATCAATGTTGCGTTCATTTTGTAAACGTATCACAATTTTATTTTTTTTTTTAATTTTTATCGCTTTTGTTTTTTATTTTTAATGTGCGAGACACGAATTTTCGGTGATGGGGATTTTTTGAAAAATACTGAACGAGGGAGGAGCAGCGACCGCCGTGATTTTCAGACGCGTTTAGTTTGAGAATGAGAAACGAAATCAAATAAAAATAACCTCGATCGGTTATTTTTGCGAGTATTACTCGCAACCAAAAAATATGCACGAGCGGTCCGCGTTGAGAAAATAATTTTTGTAAACGCCTTTCCTATATCTCTCTTCGAGCATTCCCAATTTTTTTTTTGTTATACTTTAGGCCAAACCCCGTCCTCCATAAAATGATCACAATATTGTCTAATATAATTTGAAATTCTTTTACCTAAATCTTCGACACTCTATAGCGAAATAATGCCCGTCCTTTACAAAAAAATAAGGTGCAACATTTATTACCACTTACTTATTCGACAATTTTTTTTGGAAATATACACTTAAAAATACAGACTTCTAAGCCATTAACAATTAGTATATACACGTATATATAGTTTTACACGAGAAAGAGCTAAACAAGTATACAGTGATAAATATAAAATCAATCATAGCTTCTTTTTTCTTACCTAAACTTTATTTTTTTTCATTCACAAATCCTTACCGTATTAATTCTTAAAACGGCGGTTATTTTTTACCAATATAGTGAACGGAAATCAATCGGGGTCGGTTCGAGTTTTCTGATTTTTTTTGTTCATCTATTAAATTCAGACGTACGAATTGCCTCACTCGATAAACACGGAATTGGATGCCATAAGAAATACAACGGACATCGAAATTTCCGGCTCGTTAAACGTCCGTTCGAGAAACGTTAACGAGTACGGATAATTTCTCGACGGTTTCCTTATGGATGGGGCAAGTTGTGCCGCTTAATGAACGCTGGTTTCGGGACGCCAACGGAAACCCGGGGTCGTGAAAATTCCAATATCGGGAAAGAAAAACGGCAGACAGTAAGCTTTGAGGGGGCGTTAGTGGGGGGGGGGAGGGACGCCGGAAACAAAGTTAGAAAAATCCCTGCGAGGCAATAAGTAGGAAAAACGACGTGCAGTTTATCACGTATTCATTTCGGGTATAATTTTTCTAGCCTTTTTAAAATTTTATACATATAAAGACCTTTCATTTTTTTTCCATTTAAAATTGTTGAAACTTCAGCGAAACGTAAAACAAAAAACAAGAACGGTCGAAAATAAAACTAAAAAACGCGAAGTGACGAAGGAACGTACACTATATTATTTTTTAATTTTTATTTAATTTTTTTTTCTGTTTTCTGAATGAAGTTATGTGTGTTTGTTTATTTCTGTAGATAGTTGTTATGTGTTGGTATGCGGTGGAGAGGACGTTATGTGCTGAAGAGGAGGAGACAGACGCAGAATATGAGGCAGTAGAGGTGGGAGGACCTGTGGTGCGCCTGGCCCCCGTGCTGCATTGCCGCCGGGAACTCTACTGGACACAGACCACAATACACATTAATAATCAGCCCCCAGTTAATATATAATAAAATATCACATGCGGAAATTCCCGTCGCCAATAATTTATCCGGTACCCTCTTAAGCTGGACCGATTTCTTACGGACGCTTCTAGTTGTGTCACTTCTAGAAGCTCTAATGACAATGGAATGTTCAATTGTGTTGGGACAAAACAAGTGATTGGAGACGGAAATTTCCATAAGTTATAACATTAATACGTCTAAAAATAAGCGTTATTCCTATTGATGTCAACTTATTAGTAAATAATGTACCACATTACTGTAAAATCACGTGGTAATATGTCAAGCAGTTGAAATTATTCACGATATACAGCAACACTACTGTTATTGGGCAGCAGTACCTATTCCTTTAGTGGATGGAATTACTAGCAGATAAGGTTATAATAATTAAAGCGTGGTTGGTGTCACCCATAACTTGGCGGTGTATGGGCGTCCAAAAATTCAATGAATACGTCCTGCGAAATAACAGCCAATTTTAATTGGCTTTATACACAATAAAAATGACATAAATCCTGTATTAATTATATAGTCGGGTGTCAAGAGAATGGGATCTGTGATTGAGAAATATTTATAGTACGTTCGCGATAAATGTTATAGCGCTCCTTCGGCAAATAATATACAAAACGTGAACAAATAATTGAGTAAATAGAGTTCAAAGTTATAAATCCCAGTGGAGATGAGTATCTGCTTTGCGGGCGAGATGACATAATGGGAAGGTGGTAGTCGCAGAGGTCTCGGTGATGAAGTTGTCGCCGTGAGTGTGGGGAGGATAAAGTTGAACTGTGGCCGGCTCACAATTGAGGGGGTCCACCGGCGAAATAAATTCCTTATTTGTTGGCCGGGAGCTATCTCGGCGGGGGCGCCGAGGCCGAATAAATCATCCGGGGAATATTTCATAGTCAAAAAGCCGCCCCCCGCCCCCCAAGCGAGACGGTGATGAATGCCCGTCTTCGGCTTCACTCTCGCGTCACAAGGGCCCGCTCCCGCAGCAATGGTTTCAGAATTGAATTTTACAATTCGAAATAACCGACGCAATTCTCATCGCGGCCAATTTTCTGCCGTTTTCGTCAATATTGAAAAACGATTATAAAACGGATAGAAAAAGATATCTGTAGAATATAAAAAAGTGGAATATTAACCACCGTGCAATATGGAATATTAATACGTAAGAGGGATTTAATTAAATACAATTTGCAACTGAACGAATATTTTGTACGATAAAACGTGTACATTTGCACTCAGGCCTTTCAGTATGTTTGTACGAAGTCAATATTGGGACTTGTGGACACCATTTACTCGCGCACATATAATTTCTGTTGAGTCTACTTTACGGCTTAAAATCGGTTGTGCGGACTGTTCAATAGTTTTAAAATCATTCCTGAACAAAGGAGAATAAATGTAGTTCTCTTTCTACGTTTGACTTCAGAAAACAGTTGAAACGGTCGTGTCCTATACGACCGTGGCCTGTTTCATTTTTAAAAAAAATTTTGACGGGCGTGGAATTCATACCGGGCTAGAACCGGATTTATTTCCGTCCCGGTTGGACGGTATTAAAAAATCCGTCGAAGGTATCAATCTCCGTTTGACGTCTCCGGCCGTTCAAAGCGGAAACTTGGGGCTCCGCGTGGGTGTTTAATGGCCGGTAGCGGGAAGGTTTATCGTCCGGTGAGGCGGTAGCAGTGGGCGGTTGACTCCACGTTGGGATAACAAGACAAGGGCCCGGTGGCGCCTAACGGATTACCTGAATATTAAATTCGATTCGTTGATTGATTGTGATACATTGTAGGGCGGGACCTGTTAGGCCGACGCATACGCCGGCGAATTTGTCCGCCTACGAACATGACTTCCACCTGACCCTTGCCTAGTCGAACGTATGCTCAGCAGTCCGGACAACCGAATGATACATACTGCCATTTAGCCTTTGAAAAGTTTGTCTCGTTTATTTATCTCAGATCACACTAATAATAGTATCAGTCTGTTTATTCTCCAGGATATTGTCAGAAGAAAATTCAAAATGTTTTAATTTTATCTTCAGTAGCTTAATTCTTAGTAATACGTAATTTATACGTAAAGTATATTTAACCTGCTTTTGATTCATTAACACACATTTATTTACTTATGAATCAACACAGGTTTACCTAATATGCTCGTTCAAGAAAATTTTAGAAAAACATTTTCAGTATATGGTTTTAAATATAATTTTGCTTTTCTCGATTTAAAATAATATTGATTGACACTTGTTTTACGGAATTAATTTTTTCCTTTTACGGCTGAAAACTTCACGCTCAGGACAGTTTCAACCTGATTCGTTGCATTTCGACACGGTAGGAATATATATCGTCGGGAATATAAAATTATTTCGAGACTATTATTTAGTTAAATTTATACGCTGAGCGCGGAAGCGTTGAAGTCATTTGAGTGAGAGAAAAAAATGCGCCGATATATTTCCGGCCGGGCGTTCCGCTGACACCCAATCCCGAAGCCTCCTCGGGGGCGCGGGCCCGGGATCCTCTCTCATTCCGCTAAAAAAAGCCGCCCCCGGCCCGCTACAGATAAATATAAATACTAGAATTTATTTCTTGCAAAATTGACACTATCAATGGTCGCATGGGGGCGGCTGCCGCCCCAGTTATTTATGAAGCTGCTGGGGAGAAAAAATTCGCCTCGCGCCCTGAAATATACAGGGCTAGGACCTTCACAGTACCAACACGAAGCTTATTAGGACCGTGACGATTTTGAGTTTACCTATTTATTTATATCTTAGACTTGAATATCTTGTCAGATCTGGAATATCTTGTGCGCTCTTTAACAGAGTGGAAAAATGCTTGATCCAAAAGTAACCTGCATATACTTGACCGAATGTTTACCCAAAAACACATTTTCTCTAAAACGATATATTAGAAACTACAACTAGAACATTACAATGTGAAAAGGATGACTCACTTTTGGTGAAATCCAATTTACCAAATAGAATTGTTCAACAATCGGTACATCGGAGCGACGTGTCGGCGGAGGAGGAATCGCGTTTCTTTAGTGTAAATATTTTGAGCAGAGAAAAATATACAGTGGCCGGCCCATAAAAAACGGAAAGGACAAATTTTAAGTCCGGACTCGACACCCGTAGCAATCGTGCCGGATCAGATATCAACGGTATTAACGGACTTCGTTTACCTTTTTTTTTGTTTACTTTACGATCGTGGTGTAATTTAATTGAGAGCGAATCATCGGTCAGTTTCCGCCCGTTATAAAACGACATCGTAAACTCACGCCTCGCACAGGTGCACTCGCAGTTAAAAACATTTGAGAAATTTCGTTTCGTTACAGATGTATTTTGCCCTGTAAATTTTACACCCTTGCGTTCCCTGAATGAAAACATTACTTACGAAAATATTGAGTGTTGTGGTCAAGAATCTATTTATGAAGTTCCATGTGAATGCATTCCATAGTTGGCTTTGATAAAGTAGAGGCTTATGGCTTACAAGAGTAGTATAAATAGTAATGTTCGATTGTTTTATTTTCAGCTGTTTAGTTGGTACAGCCGTGTATATTATTGGACTGAGAGTAATGCAGAATGTAATTTAGAGTTTAATGCGGTTGATATTTGAATATCAACTCTATAAAGTAATGTAATGGAAACAGACCAACTGCGATATGAGCGGGGCCCGACAATACAGGAACGCGATGTGACGTGCCACGTGTTTTAATATTTCAAACTCGGTCTATTTAAACTTCAAACGGGGTCGTTTCGGGTGGGCAGGCGGCTCGAAATATGAGAGACGAGAGCCAATCGGCATAAAAGCATCGCCGAAGAAACGCTCATTTGCGATTCCGGGCCCCTGCATTCGGGATTTCCACTGTCCGATTCCGGCAGGCTGTTTTATAAACATTGTCCTGTCCGATGTCGATTTTGAAATTTATCGGAGTGAGAAAAACGGGAGGAAAGATAAAACACTGGTCTCGGCACGAGTGCGCAAACTAGTTCTTTCATTATTCCCTATTTTTTATATCCTATCGGAATTGTTGGGTTTATGAAATACGAGGCGATAGACATTCCTATTATTCGCGTCATTTTTCTGTTACTCGGCACAGAAGAACAGGTCTGCGTCCTCTCGTGAACAGAATAATGAACTTTTTTTATCTTCTTGCGAAAACGCCTTCATAATATGAGGAAAGAAGATAAAGACGACGGAAAAGTCTCTCAGGAATATACAGGAATGGCTTTTCGGTTTGGACGATAGGGGTTTTAATCTATCGATCCCGTTTCCGAGCGTTAAATTTCTGAGACGCAATTCAAGTGTACGACGTCATTATTTTCGAGTACATTCCCTTTTCTGGATTGAAATCGAGTTCGATATTCGCCGCGACCTGGGCAACATTTACCACAAGCTCAGGGATGCGAAGAATGAAGATTAGAATTCAACCTAGATGCCAACCTTGTGGCAACGTGATATTCTGAATTCTAAAGCCAGTGTATATCAGGTAGACCGGCGATGGAACGCAATGGTCTGTATCCCGTGCGCCATCGTACTGAGTCGGTAAATAAAATAAATGTTTGTATTTTGAAAAAAACAGACCCTCCTTTGGGTATTGTTCTCGTGCATATTCCATGAAATGCCCCAACGTAAGCAGGTTGCGAATAAGACGCGTGCCAAACATTTCACCGGTGAAATAATCAGGTTTGCCCGAATTGAATATATTTAGTGCTGTCGATTACCCGGAGCGGGGGGCGGCTTTATCGACGGCTTTGCCGGTACGTGCCCCACCGACAGTGCTAATTGGTGGCCGACCCCGTTTTCCACTCAAGCCCGTATTGACAGACCGCCAGGGCGGACAAGCTCCGGCGGCCTAACTATATTAATTAGTTATATTAGTATGTATCGCCCCTCCCTCGGCACCGACCGCCACTCTATCCCGAAGCGGGGCCTACTGACCATTGAGGACGTGGACGTTAATGGACTTTGCTTGTGCGTTGGATGGGTTGCACTGGTACCTCCCGGAGTCCGACGGCTTCGCCCTCTGTATCAGAAGAAAACTGGTCGTGGTCTCCCCCTTTTCGGTGATCACGCTCACTCCGCCCCTCGCCGAATCGTAGCTTATTATCTGCCAACAATTGATACACTTCATTAATTATTACATCATGTTCGATAACACATAAAAATCATGCGCTCCTCATATAATATATTGTATTATACAAAAGTGACCAGAGTGGCCAGAGTTAGAGAACACTAAACATTGTCGACCGTGTTTACGAGGCCGTACCTAAAGCAGTTCCATCACTCCTGTTTACGAAAGAAAGCTATAAAGAAGACTTTGCTACGCTCTAGACCCGTGTACAAATTTTGAATAACTCGAGAATACTAAATAACGGTCAGCCTGCATTTTCCGATTTGCTGTAAATCCGTGTTTAAAAAAAATCTCTACTGGCCTTTTCGATTGCACACTCGTGTCTATTTCGAAATGGCAATAATTGTCTATAATTTTCAGCAAACAAGGAAAACAGGCCTTTGTATATTTTATAATGCTCACATATTTTCGATAAATATAAACAACACTTTCATACATGTCGTACAAATGATATAACAAAGTTTCAGAATATTGATAATCGGAACGGATCCGCTTGGCTCAATTTACTCGTTGCATGGCAAATGCTTTCCGAAGTATGGCTGAGAATTTATTTTCGATCGATTTTTATTTAACGAAATTGGCCGCCCTTAGTGCACTGACCGAAAATAGATTTCCGAACCGGGCAAGAGCGAGTTCAAGGCTCGTCAAACGATTTCAAGCTCTATTTATAGGGGCTAATTTTTGAATAATTGAGTTTCTTTTAAGTTTGACTCCGAATAATTCCTGGCCTAATCGGCAATCGTCTATCTTTATCGTATTTAACCTCCTAATTACTATAATTAGTAATCTCTATTACTAAATACTGACAATAAGTTAAACATACCAAACAATATTCTTCCTATAGGAAATATATATTTTGTGGAAATTATACTCTATATGTTTTCATTAATTAATGTAACTAGTGCAGTCAATTGTGATCATTTTACCACAGTTAGACGGACGAGGTGGTTGGTTTCTCTTTTATTGCCGTTTATTATTACTTTTTATTACCTTATCTGTAATGTCGCTAAAGGACATTACAGATTAACCGTTTCTCTTTAGGAAAATCAACTGAGCGAGGAGGGGAAAGCATAATAGGCGCCTCGGGGTTATGTAGGGACCGGGTCCGATAATTACTGGCGGCTGTGTGGGATGATTGATGTCCGGATAATTATGAGCCGGAGCGGACATTGTGTACCGGGCAAATAAAATAAATAATCGGGGCCGTTTTCACCGAGGGCCTCGCAGACGGAGCCGATCTTTCACCGGGCCCCGCCCCTAACGAGCCGACCCCAACAATGCCTGAGCCCATTTACTCCCTTTGAATGGCGAAAAGGACCCCCCACCCTACACTTTAAGTCGACCCCTTATTAATCAACAGAGCCGTATGAGGAAATATTCCATTATCTCTGTACTAGTTAAGCGGTCGTTTCGGGTGAATTTCGTGCTGGTCGAAAACGGTAGGATATCAATAAGATGAGGCCACGCTGTCTGTGATTGTTACCGGACTAATACGGACTTTATGGACGAAACAAATCTGAATTATCACGTATCCTTAATAAAGGGTATCAGCTGGATACTCCTAAGTATTGTACGATATTGTACACGCGACCGATTGCCACACTGTACGATCCCGTAAATCCAACCTAAGCCTCCAAAACTCAGCCTCCTCTTAGGGTTGTCAACTCCAAGTAAGTGGATCGAGATAGAGGAATTATTAACGAAGCATTAGAAACCAATCAGATCTCGAAGTAACACGAAAAGTCTTCCTCGCGTTTTCTCAACTACTACCGATCAGTGAGTTACTATAGCAAAGCAAATATATAATTATATGATTCGACTAGTAACAATTTATAAAAAATAATGTTTTATTTAACCTTTTCAATTAATAAAGAAGAAAATATTTATTATTTTATTTCTAAGCGTTGAAAAAATCACAGAAAAGATTTTCAGAATATCTCCTGTAAAATTCCATTAGATTCAATTGTTTCCCTGGTAGAATTCCCGACGGACTTAAAATTTTTGGAAACGTAATTATTTTTTCTTGGAATGACTGAAAGATAACAATTCCCCTTAAACCTCTCACTCCCCCAAGTGATTTTGTACAGTTCAAATTTACTCTCGGGGGTTACAAATCATACCCTTACAATAACATGAAAGAGGGTGACTTCGCCGGCAGACCACGAAATTGACAAGTAATATCGGAATGAATAGACTTGGGCGGGTTGGGGAATGCCGGAGCGAGTCTGGTTATTGAAGAGGCATACTGCGTGTGTGTGTGTGTGTGTGTGTGTGTGTATGTATATATGTGTGTCTGTGTGTGTGTGAGTTCCCGCCGTAGGGCTGCTGTTCATTGGCCTGCAACCATCCGCGTAGTCCCAGCGGCGACGTTTAAACCCCACCCTGGGGGAGTTTATATTTGCATTTGATACCGCCTAAGCAAACACGTTCGGGAGCAGCTTTAAAAGCGATGATCGCGCGCGCGCCTTGCGTGTGTGTGTGTGTGTAGGACCTAGAACAGGGGTGTTAGTGTACCGAAATACATATGACCGAGGACAGAAGCGCTCGGGAGTCTAACTTCAGTGACGTTGTCACGGCTGTTTTTTTCCATTGGACAAATTTCGCTCATAATACAGATTAATGAATAACAAATTTCATTGTTTATTTGCTTAAATCACAATAATACAGTTCGTTTAATGCGGCCGCAGACCTCTAATCCCTGTTCTTGAACTCTTAAATGGACTAAGTAAATAATATAATGTCTAAGACAAACTCAACAAAGTAAGAAGGAAGTACACAATATTAAATATACAGATAAAAGCGGTTTTAAAAATAAGTAAACTACTTAATATTAAAAATAGAAGTACACATAGTAAGTTATGTGCTCGTATTTCTTAATGTCAGGACCGCATTTATCCATTTGTACGATTACAAAACTACGTGAGATGAACTGTAGCTTAAACCAAATGATATAATAATTCTCGATAATACTGGATATTGATAAAAATGGAAAACTTTGAAAACCCTCTCATCAGTTCGGTTTTGTTCACAGTTCTATGGGGATCAATCACGAAACTTGTCCTCGGAGTCGTCCCATTTTTCACTGGAGGAAATAAAACAAAAGAAGGGCAAAAAGAGAAAATCCCAAGAAAGGGACGGGGGGAGGGTCTTTCATTTAAACAGTAAATTGGTGATTAAATTGAGTGATACGGCCGACGAAAACTTTTACTCCTAATTGGCAAGAAAGGGGAAAAGTAGAAAAAAAAGAAAGAAAGCTCCGTAAGAAAAGAGACTACGGCTTTTCCGGGGGCCCAACTTTTTCCGAAAAAAGAGCCACTTTGTACGGCGACAAATCCGCCCATTGTAATTTCTTATCGGGCCATCGTGAATGGTGGGGAAATAGGTTTTACTTTCGTCCGAGGGTGGAGAGAGAGTGAGAGAGGGAGGGAGGGCTCGAAGGCTCCCTATTGAAAAGGGCCCGGGCCCTTAGCGCCGCGTTTAGACGACTTACGCTCGGCAGCTGGCGTAAGCCCGAAATTAAACTCTGTCTCCGAGAGGCGCCTCCACGGCGTGTTTCCTAGCCGGTAATACTATAACAATGACCTAGATAAGTCTTATATTCTGTTAGATCCCAGCCAGCCAGAGTTCTCTCTTATGAAACAGTTTCGAATAGAGGAAAAATAGAAATGCATTTCTCTTTCAATATTTAATGAAATGTTTGCGAATGTAAAAATTATTTTAACCGAGTGCTCTCCTTTTTCACCAATCATTCGCCGTCCAATCGTGCGGGGAAAGTTAAAAAATAAAACTTATGTGGGAGCATTTCGTATTTTTTGGACAATAGAGTAGATCTGTTTTTCTTGACAATATTAGAACTCGATCGCGTTTAGCAAACGTGAAGTTTAAGAATGGTAACACGATAGAAAAATTCGTTGACGGCCGAAACCGTTCTGCGCCATTTCGTATTTCGTTTGTCGATTCCGTAAATGTACTTTCCGTGTTTCACAACATTCGAGGGTTGTTCGGGTTTTACGTTAATGGATTTGGCGGATTAATATTTTCCCACATAAATTTCGGACAGGAAGCCCTAAATTGTTCAATCAAATAAAAAATTCAACGTGCAATAAAACAACAGTCTTTCTGGTAGTTGTTTTGGTAAGGACCACAGGATTGAGATACCAAACCTTCGCATTTCGTTGGGGGACTTGAAGATTCAATTATCCATTTTAAATTATTCGGCTATTAACCTCATTTATATTTGCCTACGCTCCTTATCTTCGAAGTCAAGTAAATTTACGTTTTGTTTAATACTGAGCTACATTTCTGACTTATATTTATGTGCTCATTAAACATTTAGTATTCAAATGAACTTCACTGCTAACTTGTAAAACATCAAAAGACCCCTGTCGTCTATTTAGTTTAATCCCGATTCCTCAAGGATTGAGTAAAGAAGAGGGAGAGAACTAAAGAAGGCCCAAAGGGAGCGGCACTTCATTTTTGGCATTATGTCCCTCTTCACCAAATGCGTGTAGAAATATACAGCTGAAATGTAATCTAATGGTTAGTTTACGGAATTTTATAGAAAACTGACCAGGTTAATCACCCATTCTTCAAAAAGAAAGAAACACAAACATGATAATGATATTTTGTACATCTAAACCATGGACAACAAATGTGATAAATTAACAAACTTAGATTCGGAGTGGAAAATACTTTTTTCAACTTTTCGAAACAAACAGGAGGGATTTAAACAGTTCATAATTCACAATTCATTAATTGAAGCGCAAACAGATAAAATTTGGGGCTCGCTCGCCCTTAAATTTATACCCACTTTAGAGAAAAAATGCTGCACACAAGAGAAATGCAAATAAAATTTTAAAAAAATGTAAAAAAACCCATTTAAAATACACGTCATTGATAAGGAAATTAGTTTCTGAGCGGTTAGTCGCTCGGGCTCACCCAATCGTCAAAACCTGTTCAGTGAATCTCAAAGTCTATTTCCCTTTGAGGTTTTCATACGATTTGCCCCCGAGGAATTAACGAACCGGCGGAGCGGCCCGCTCCAGGAACCCCAGCAGCTGTCTTGAGCTCGGTTTAAACCATATAAGTGTTTTATATCAATCGCGGATATGTAAAAGTAAATTTATGCCGCCCAGGGATCTATAGTCTCAATTAGTTAGTTTGCTCCTCCCTATTCATCCAATATTCAAGTAATTTCTACAAATTTCTAGCCCATGTTATATCACTTCAAAAGTAATCTGAAGAAGGACTATCGGATTTATGTCACCTATTTTGGTCGCTATAAAGCAGCTCAATTCAATACTTAGTTCTTTTTATGGTTATTCACCGATAAGTCACGGGTAAGACAAATAGCAGACCGCAAAAGTGAAAATTTTTTTCTTGAAGACGAAAAATTCACTCGAAAAATTATAGTTCAAAGCAACAAAAATGAAATTATGTAGGACTCTTAATAAAAACGAGATAAAATTCAGAGCGATATCGAATACAATATATGTTTTAAACTAAGCTAATGGAGGCACTACATGTGATGTTTAGTTAAATCGCCTAAGTGGTGTAATTTAAAAATTGCGCTAGTAATTTCTTGATAATTTCTTCATGAAACTGTTCATATAATATCCACGTCGCGCTGCGTACTGTTCCATTGCGGTAGGGCGGTAAATTCCGAGCACCGGTCATTAAAGGGGGCGGCGGTTAACTTTGCCCCCCACGCCGACCATTAAAGCAACAGGACATGATCCAACCCTCCGCTCCGCCCCCCGATACAGATATCATCTAAATGACGATTTAGTTATTCATGATTTATGCAAATAACCCGGTCGTATGGGGCCGAAGCGATACCGGCAGACACATGGCGTTAGGCCGCAGCCCACATTCTCCCCTCCTGGTAATGCATTGCCAACACTTTCGGTACTGGGAAATTCGAAGATGTTTTCCCTCGACTAGTCTCACCACTGAAACTACCAATATAAATAAGTCTGTAAGTTGGAAATTAAAAACATGTCCGGGAGAATTTATGATAGTACCATCCGTTCTTATATTATTATCGGGGTTAACTCTCTAGTGCCCTTGTTTTCCTGAGAAAGCACTCGAAATGTAAGTATACGGCGTCTAATAACTCGGGAAACCGCTCCTACAATTTAAATTATGGTAACGATCATTTTCAGTGACAAGGGCACTTCTACAACCCGTGAAGTAAGTCGCATTCAGCAATGCCCTCAGGACGATAATTGCCGAATATTAATTGAAATAATGTCCGCCGAATGCGGAACTGTTATATAGGGCCTCTGCCCTAACACCACCCCGCTCCAGCCGACAGTTTAACATTTGCTATTCACGGCGCGAATAAAGGTCCCAAGTTTTATCCCGTCCCCAGACTAAGGTCAGGAACGGGGGCTCGTTCAACGGCACATGAGCTCGACCTTTACCCGTCGGCCTCGCACATTAAAGCCGGTAAAGCCCTTTTCAACGCGGATCCGATTGGAGAATACCCAATTATTGATGTGGGTAACGCGCCCGAATTTCTTGGTACATTTTAAACGCACCGCACGGGTGACGATATTCATAACTCGCGTGGAGACCTAAACACTTATTCTAAAGTAATAAATAATAAATAAATAAATTATTCGTTTTCAAATAAATAATAACCAATCAACTAGGACAATCCGTTGAACAGGTAAAAGACGTAAAATGTGGTATGTGAAGCGAGATTTAGAAACTTTAGAATTTTACCGTAATTGTCTGCTGATTGTATTAAGTACTTATTATTATTTCTTATATATTAACAATATGTAATATTGGTGATTTAATGCAGAAGGTAGATTAAATGATAGGATCGATAACATTTCTCAAGATTTATGGGAATCGGGCAAATGTTCAAATACTTTATATGAGGAAGAGTTTGGCCACAAAATGCCAACCGTTTTCAGAGGAAACTGGTTCTTTTTCTTGTGGTCCGGGAGTCGTTTACCAATGTCGGATATTGTCTCCCTGCACATCTCGACACCGAGTTTTTGCGTGGACATCACCCGCGTCCAAATGACGCCGGGCCTCATACGCCATATTGAACTGCTAGCTGGATTTACCAGCTAACTTTTTAACTTTATTTATTTTGTACTATCAACTGTTACAGTTATATGTACAATGGCGGTTGTTTGGGTGATTGGACTTGTTTAACTTGTATAAAGACGCCATCCAGTGATGGTACTTTTGGCTTGTCTCAGTCCTACAGGAAATCTCTGGGCCAGTGGCGTTTAAGCCGTCGTGGTGGGGATAGTGGATGGGTAGAAGCGGAAAGGGACTGAACGAGCGGGTTTGGATGTGGAAGGAGGCGGGAGTGGAATTTGAGGAAGCGTGATTTAGCGACTTCGTCGACTGTTAGTATGTTGAGGTCATTATGGATTGTTTGGTTAGAAACATACCAGGGAGCATTAAGGATGGTACGAAGGACTTTTGATTGGAATCTCTGGATGCGGGCGATGTTGGATTTCTTAGCAGAACCCCATAGCTCTATTCCGTAAGTCCATGTCGGTTTTAAAATGGTTTTGTATATTGTAAGTTTGTTGTCTACTGTCAGTTTTGATGTCTTTTTCAATAGAGGTCTCAACAGTCCAAATTTGCGGTTGAGGTCTGTTCTTTTGAGACGCGTATGGGGGTTCCACGTGAGTCTTTTGTCTATGTAGAGTCCCAGGTAGCGAGCCTGCTGTTGGATGGGAATAGGAGTGCTGTTAAATAGAACAGGAGGGCAAGGATGTCGACGTAGTGTGAAGGTGACGTGAGCAGACTTAGAGCTATTCACCTTCACCCTCCATCGTTTGCACCAGGACTGGATATTGGAAAGGTGCTCTTGGAGATTGATGGTTGTAGTTGAGGGATTTTGGTTGGAGGTGAGGACGCAAGTGTCGTCAGCGAATGTGGCGAGGACTGTTGAAGGATATGTGGGTATATCAGAGGTATATATTGTGTATAGGAATGGACCTAGGACACTACCTTGAGGAACCAGCTAACTTGGTGATAAATCTGTTTTCAATGTATTCGCTCATCGTTTGCGCTGTATTACTGGAATTTATTTCAGGATGTAATAATCAGAGACCTACGACGTCACTGGCGACGTCCCTCCTTTTTACCGAACCTCGTTATAATATTTCACTTGATCGAGAAGTAGTTCCTATTATAAATTAATGACCTCCAGTGGACTTATTCCGAAAATGCAGTTTCAAATGTCATTTGACGACTAATATCCAGTTATATCGGGAAATCCAATATCTCCGGAGCACTCATTACATTTTTTACTTGGAAAATAAAATAGAAAAGTACATATTTTTATATTATACGGTCTAGTATGATTAAAGTCAATATTTGTATGATAAATGTATGTACCGTACAAAATGAAATGCTAATGCAATACGGAAATATATTATTATTTTGTAAGTGATATATCAACACAAGGATAACATTTCCCTCGTTCGATACGAATTAACGCTAATTGTATTGTATTACGCCACTGCGTACTGACTCCAGTCAATTCGAAGAATAAACATCTTATATCGCTATTTAAATTCCCAACACTACCTGAATTAATTTGCAAACGCCTGAATTTCAATGCACACTGAATATTCAGTGCGCGCCGCGTAGTCGACATTCCTCCCTGCGCGCACTCAACAATCGGGCAGGTACCGAGATCATAATATGGCCTAATAGTGGTATCCCCTACAGGGCGGAAAAGTGTCCCGCGGCCCCATATATATTTCCGCTACTCTAGGACACTGGCAATATTACTTTCTACTAATTCCCTTTGGAACCCTTCCCCGATTTTTTTTTCGCCGACCGTTCCGTAACAACTGTTTGAATTTACATCTTGAAATATGGGCCCTGAAGCTGCACGTCGGGCGGGCATTACGGAAATGGCCAGTCAAGGAGTGCAAGAGTGGCCCGCGAACATTTCTCATAGTCTAATGAATACAAAGAACATAAAGTCCCGTATTTTTTCTCCCTCCCCTTGTTTTCTTACTCCGTTCCGCTCACTTTTTTCGTTTTTCGGTCTTATTTTTCGGAAAAAAAAAACGTTCGCCGAGTGGATTCTGGACCGGGTGGAAATTCGTATTGTTACAATAAGGCTGATATCTTTTTGAAATTATCTCCGCCGGCGGCGGCCGTAAATTTGGCTTGGGGTTTTTATATGGGATGCGGTATTATTATTTCACAAAGATTTGCCTCTACAGCACGGTTGAACCGAACCGGCCTGAAGAGACATTGCAGAAGCCCGTAAACCTCCACTTTTCCAGTAAAAATATGCTGCACGTCAAAATCAATTTTAGGCGGAATAATAATTTGTAGATATTTGAAATCTATTATGCAGTCAGTCTTAGACGAAAATAGTTCCTAGGATCTTCAATGAACGAATATATTTCAGAAATTTTGAAATGAAAAAAAACGAATTTGGTTCGCTAGGGTTGTAATATGATAATTCTTGTAGAGTTATATATCGGCAGTGACACTGCCGACACCATACCTCATTAATAAACTGACCGATAGCTACTGAAGATGGCGAGAGGCCAGTCTGGCATCAGATCAAATCAGGGAGCGAAGACAGAAGGACGAATTAATGTTGGGAATAAATAACGAAAACCATTTGCGCCACATGAATATCAACACTTACAAATGGATTCGTAAATTTAAAATGTTCCTAAATGAAAAATGGGGTACGACATAACGTCAGGGAATTGATTAAACGTATCAGACGGTTTTTATAGTATATGCTTATAAATGGGATAATATTTAAACGATTTGTACCAAGGATGCTTTACCGACAACTGAGCGTCACGTTCATCACAAAATTTACTTTATGTTTCTATTCTTTCATGCAATACTATTCCTACATTGTCTATTATCGTCCAATTATAGACCTAGATCTAAATTAGTAGTTTACAAAATGTGTATTCCTTTTTTTTACAATTAATGAGACTGGGCTCGGTCGCAGTACCCGCCAGATAAAACGTGTCTTTATTTTAAAAAATCACTATTATTTCTAACGAGATTTTCAGTTGAGCTTCGAAGCCAAGGATAAACTGGACTCTAACGGGATGTTTGGGAAAATAAAATGCGGGTAAACTAATCCGTCGCAAAGCCGGCCGGTTGGATGGACGAGTCCCCCCCCCTCACATTTTCCTAACCTGGGGCGGTTTGTTAGGTCTGTTTGAAAATAGAACAAAAGAATGTTTTGAGTCAGTGCTCACCTCTTTAGGGCGGGGGGTGGCGCACGTCTTTCTTTTGATCGTTGGCAAGGAATTCACGGAATGAGTTTTCCTTCTCCTCGCGCTTTTCAAAGGTTGTGGGCGGGGGCGGGAGGGAAATACAGTTGGACGCGACACGCCCACGGCTGCTTCATCGTCCAAGGCGGGCAGCCTGATTCGAACCCACTCGCTCATTATCATCTCCGGGAGGCGGTACGGCGGGGGGATACCCGTTGTTTAATTAAACGATAACATAATAATTTCCTAGCGTGTATTAGCTCCTCGAGACGGACGGCGGACGAACAATAGCAACTATAATGTCACCAAAATTAGCTGATTTGGAGACTTTCAACTTTAAGTCACCACTAAATGGACACAGCAGTTGATACGGCACCCAGTAACAAAATGCAAAAGACGATGTTAATAGAATTAACAGAGAAACGGAGTTTTTACAGACTGATCTGTGTTCTATTTCATGCGCTTGCCGTGGTTTATTTTTATTTTCAATTCCCGCATTAAATTCACTACGTAATTCCTGGGATATAATCCAGGATTTATGTTATGAAGAACTATAAACCATTGAAATGTACATTCGTCTGAATTAACACGGGATAAACTGCGTAAAATAATGGAGTTGGGACCGAAAATCTTGTTCCGGAACGAGAACTCGGAAGTGCCGCGGGGGACAAGACAGACCGGAAGGGACAAACACCGAAGTCGATTTGTCGTAGACCCCCTTGATTTACCGCCAATCTGTTTTATTAGTGTCCCAACTCGAAAGGGAAAACGTTTTTCCGGTATTTTTTCTACCCCCTAAAGTTGTTATTCGCAAACTTATTCACGGCGGGTGAAGTCCATTTCCAAATGGGAATCGGAAGGGGTTTTCGTTTACGACAACACATCGGTGTGTAAATATTAAAATCGCACTGTTCTTCACTCCGCTGTCGTAATTCCATTCTATTAGATTGAAGCCGCGCTGTTTGCGAGTTGTCTGATGCTTGGCCATTTTGTCAGGTTTGGTCGTAGTCGTATCCTGTGTCAACTTCATTTACCTAGTTGTTACATCCGCTGATAGCGGCGGGGAGTTACGCACCCCTACGCGTTGGTACGGGCTTCCGGTGTTATGACACCGACCTCGTGGATGGAGTGTTGACTTCCGGCCTGAATACAGTTCCTGAGTATGTTCGTTCACCCGGTCATTGTGATTAGGCCGATTCGAATGGTCAAGTAATCGTCTGTATCTAGTTTCATGACCTTACTGGACAAGGCCGGCCTTAAAAATAATAAGATGACGCACCCGGATCGAAAATTGCGGTGGCGCAATTGGGGCTGGACTGCAGTCGGCTGATGAAATATTCGTTTTACATAGGCGGGCCCTAATTCACTTTTTCACTCCGCCGCGGGAAAAGATTTCCCGGCCTAATTTTAATTTTTACCGCACCCCCCTCAACACGACCGACAACTTATTCTATTTTCTCGGGGTCGTAAAAAAAAAATACCGAAAACGCAGAAGGAGAAAGGGGGTGGCAGCGCCGCTTTCATACTTTTTTCCCGGGTCGAACCTTAAAAAGAAAAACACGGCAGGAAAAGGAGAGCAAAAAAAAGGGGGGGAACGGTTTTGTCAGTTTAAAACGTTGTAATCCTTTTTAATTATACTTCTAGTGCGGGGGTGAGAGAAATCCGTTCCAGTGTCCATTCAAAGTCCGAATTGTCATTCACCCGATTTTTTCAACCGTGTGAGGCTACAAGTGGGCTCCATGATTTTAAAAAAGTTTTTTTTATTCGTGTTATTCTAAATTCGAAGGGTAGATGTTCATCGGGTGTTATGGATATACATACTATACATACCCCAAAATTAATGAGTATTCGTTGTTCTCATGTAAACGCTTAAATTGTAGCAATGTTAATATTTAACAAAATTATTCATAAGAAAGACAATTATATTTCCTTTTTTAACAACTTTTATATATATCCTTTCTCTATAATTCTATATAAAATAAATACGAACCAACTCCCGCACACTAATAATGTACACGAATAATCCAAGTGTTACAGTTTCACATTATTTCGCGCTATTCCCCAGTTTCAATTATTTGAGTAAATAAAAGAACCTACAATTGTTAACGAAATAGAAATTGCTAATCTTATATGTCGGATGAATGAAGGAGTGTGCATGTAAGTCATCCACATATTTTCATATGTGCGGTCTCGTATGGCTTCTTTCCGCTGGTAAAAGACTTGGTTCTGTGACTACTATATATATATATATATATATATATATATATATATATATATATGTGTGTGTGTGTGTGTGTGTGTGTGAGGAGAGGGAAGGGTCACTGATTAGAGAGGGTTTATGTGCGAGCTCTGGTGCCGGGAGGCGTCAGAACGAACACACGAACCATCCCGTTCTGTTTGCTGGGCATGGGGAAGGGGCCCGATTAGCATAATGTCCTCACCTGTTGATGCCACTGCCGAACGACCCCGGTTATTTAATTCGACACGATGTAGCCGAGTCCTCCAGTCCCCTCCATAGACCTCCGTGTAAATTGGAAAAATTTCATCGAACCCTTCATCGAAAACTACTAAAGGAAATACGAATAACTGAAATTAGATTTGTTCGGACGGTTCGGGATTTGATGTTTCAACATTTTCATATGGGAATAATATATATTAAAATAATTATAACATACCGAAGCAATTCAATTATTTAACGTGATGAAATTTAGCTAATTTTTACAAAATATCACTTCTACCTTCAGGCACACTGATTATTGTGTTCTGAAACCTGGAGTCGGACTAATTGGGGATAATTAATTCAAACAGCACAACGAGGCTAATTAATTAGCGTTGGCAATGCAAATATTTGGTTTAATTTTGTTATTAATTTCAGACTGAAAAGAAACTGGCAAACATACAAAAAAATTACAATTGCAATTTTTCAGTTAAATGCTTGCTCGAACTTCAAATGTACAGAGGTAGACGGGAGTTAACACCTTATGGGACGCTGATACTAAGCCCACAACACAGTGGTATTGCGGGTTTAGTTTCACCGCCGTAAAGTTCTCGCTGTAGGTTTTACGAAAAAATACGTAAACAATTGATGGTTCCAATGTTTCGTGAACTGTACAGTAGAAGGCGTATAATTTACGATTTTGTGTGCGGGGGATTATTACTGAATTCTGTAAATAAAGGAACGTTTCCCTTGGTTAGAACGGATGAGTTCGATTTGAGACCGCGTCGTCGGTTTTGTCCGACAACATATGCTCAAATTGATAAAGTCGTCCGGCTGTGGAAATGGGGTAATTCAGATTTCCTTCGAGTCCCCTCCGAGTAATAAAAACCCGATAGAAAACCTATCGGCGGAGAGAAGTAGAATTTTATGACTTGGCCGAGACGAGGGGATGCGGCCTACCACGCCACATGGGCCCCGAGTGGTGGAGACCCCAAAACCCTCGTAAATATAATTTTAGGCCCACATAACCTTTTTTCAACCCCTGCGGAAATGTTGTGGGGCGGGGGGGGCGATGGGACGCCAAAGCAGGCCGAGGCGCCTGCGGATTGAAGTAGGCACAGCTCGGAGAACTCAAATCGTATGAGGCACAAGGGATAAACCTCACGTACAACATTCGCGTTTTCTGGTCCTCTGTCGAGTTTAGAATTCGTTTTCTAGTTGTACCATAATGCCCGAGACTTACCTTACGATGAGTGTAGACTGTTGTTCCATTTAATAAAATACTTTTCAGTTTTTATTTTAATGCAAAACAAACAATATATAACCTATAAAAATATAAAGTGTTATTATTGTCCCTTTAATAGGCCATAGAATACAGCTATACTATAATTAAAATCAAAATTTTCACGTAGGACATAATTTTTGCTTTTTTTGAGGGTTGTAAACTCGTTGAGAGCCGAGACAATGGCAGAGCGATCATTTCAGAGTCAAAAAATGAGAAAAATGTTAACGAGTTTGCCCGGCCCTCTCTTGTCTCTCATAAGGCGCGTAATTAAATCCCCCAACTTTGAGAATGGGCGTGAGGTAGGAAAAAATAAAAGGAAACGGAAAAGTGGGGAGGTATTCAATTCAGGAAAACCGATTTCCAGCCGCCGGCAGGCAGAACTCAATTTTCCCCGCTAGATTGTGTCAAAAAGAAAATATGCTGCTTTTTACTATTCTAATAAAGTTTGAAAAGACCTTTCGGAAAGGTCGGCCGCGAATGGAAGTGAAAAAGTAACTGATGGTGATTTGTAATTTTTCGAAGCATAAAAAATATTTTTATAATATGATCAAATTTGCACAGTATAAAAAAAATTACTCAAAAATATTAAAGAGGAAACTATGAGGAAAATAGTTACCCCTGTTATTTCAATACGATACTAAGCCCGGACAACCGGCCAGTATTGCGGGCCTAGTATCAGCGCCGGGTAGATTACAGTCATTTAATTCCAGTTATTTAATTTTCGAAAAAATAATATCGTTTTAAAATCGAATAAATTTCTTTCGAAAAAATAATAATCCGATACTCATCGAGTGAGTACGCAGTGTAATAAATTTCCTTCAGGGTCCTCAATCATTATTTTGTATTGTAGGCTTTGTATCGCTGCCGTTCTAAGAAAAATCGTTCGAAATTTGCAACAGGCATTTCTTAATACACCAAAAATCGTCGTTTACATTTATTCGTTAGCGTCGTCGGCTGCGAAGAGGCGCCCCGGAGGGAATGATTAATCAGCCCCCGGTGAGGAACAATGGAGGTAAGTCGGGACGAGCACAACGGAGTTAACCGCGACGAATAGCGAGAAGGAGGAGGAGAAGGAGGAGGAGGAGAAAGAGGAGGAGGAGGAGGAGCTATGGAAGAAGAAGAGCAATAAATGAGAGGTACGTGCGGACAACAATGTGCGAGAGGCGCCGCTCGCCCCAATGCGCAGTAAATAGAGCGACCCGCCGGTATTTCCAAGTCCTCGAACGGATGAATGCCCCGGCCCGCGGCATCACAATTTTCCTAACGGCGTACAATATCTGAGCCTCCCTTCAGCCGAAGATAAATTGACTCAATTCAAGAAGCGAGAAGCAAAAAATAACACGAACTTTTTTAAACGAATTAACTTAAATCGGATGCATAAAATTGCGAGTTTTAAGGAATCAATAATAGAAATTTTGTATTCTCGGTTGCTGGTTTGAAATGTCTTCACTATTACGATTTTGTTTAAGTACCTCACTGCTTTCTATTTAACGTTCGATTTCAATCTGTACATTTAAGAGTCATAATTTACAACAGATATGAATAAACGTGAATAAACACCAAATATTCTTCTCGGTAGAAATACAGCTAGACAGATTTCTACAGCTGGGTGACCGTTAAAGTAAAAGATAAATATAAATAAATGGAAATTAAAGTTTAAAATGTCTATTATATATTACTGACGAATTTTATCGCGGATTGTCGACCGGTTCCGATTAACGAAGTTTCAGTCAAGTAGAATCTGAGTACTGATTCTTAAATTGTTTGGAATATTTATGGTCAGGAAACGAAGATTGGTTTCGTAATAATCCGTGGGAATGGAAATAGCGCAAAATATATTATTTCGCCATTTCTCCCGCTGATAGGATTATTGAGAGCGCATCACCGATATATGTTTTGGAGGAGGAGGATGTCTCAGGTCGGTGTAGGAGCAATGCCGTGTGTAGGGCGGTGATGCGATTCGTCCGAGTTGAGCCCCTATTCGGTCGTAAGCCGCACCTGCATTCCGAATTGTACTTGTCCCCCCGGCTACAGCCCCAGCCGCGACCCCCGCCGCACTACCACACAAACGGCACCGCCGAACCCTCTCCCAAGATATGAAATATCAAGGAACAGTAGGTGGCCCGGAGGCGGGGGACTGGGGGCGGGGCCACCCGGCAGGAAGCTTTACTGGAGCACTGCAATGCGCAAAACTCTCCTCGATCGTTATTCAAGTGTGGATTGTATTTACGGTTGTGCAGAGATAAATGCAATCACGTTTAACCCCATCGCCCCCGCCCCCCCAATCACCTACCCCTAACTAGCTCCGAGGCAGGGGGAAAACTTGGGCCGATTTTCCGGAATCTGCAACCGGCTTTTCCTTAATTTTTGGCTCGAGTGCCAAATATAAAACGGGCGTAGTGGCCGAAGGAGACGATATGGAAGGATCGTAACATTCGACGGTGGGAAACGGAAGATACCCGCTGACATGCACATATTTACGTCTGGTTAGCCATTGCACGTAACGAGTCCGCATTTGGCCGTCCCAGTTTCGCAATGTAATTCCATTTCAAAGTGACCACATTCGCCAATGAGGGTACAAATACAAGCATTATAGGAGATAGTACAATAAAATATTGTGACCACATAATCTGAACCTGCATTACAGCGCTCTATGTCCATTACGACACCAGCTGGAGTTAATTCTGTTATTAACTTGGACACATATTAACACAATATAATATCAGAGATCCAGATTCTGAATAAAATGCGGATCGAAATTTTTTGTTAGATTAATAATTAAGCTGTTGATAAATTCGGTCGAATATTCGGGTTTTATTTGAGAAAAATAGTCCCGGGATCGGTTCCAGTTATGAAATCATAATGTACACACAGAATGGCAGATACGAAGTTATTTAATCGCATTAATTGAAAATATGAATATAATTATTATGTTTTAGATAAGCGTATAATTGAAGATGGGTGGTGTGGTCGTTGGGCGGGGTTGATCGAGATGCCCGGTTAGGTAGGGGAGAGGGCGGAGAGATAGTGGCCGGGAGGAGCATTGTCTGTCTTCGAACAATGGGCCGAGCCTGTTGACACAATCTGGCAGCGTGTATACAACTCCGACTTATCTGTGTTCAAACACCTCGCTTGTTTTGGTATCGCGGACATTACCGAATGCCGCCCCCGCCCCCCGCCAACCAACCGCCTCCTCGGCCGCCCACACAACAATAGCCGGGAATAGGCGCGATATATTCGGGACGGAAATGGAGACCGCGGACCGGAAGGAATTGTCTAGCGAGCGGACAAAACTTTAAACGGGGCAGATAACGGTAAACAATATTATTAACTCCTCCGCGGGAAATTTAGCCCGTAAATTAAACGTTCTCCCCTCTTGAATCTCATCGTCACGCTTTATTACCTGGTATTTACAAGGTCAATGTGTTTTTCCGTGAAAATACAGAGTACAAAAATTAATCATTTTCATAGTGCTGTCATCAATCTTACTGGCCAATTATGCGACTGAACATCAATATTAAACAAAATGCTACCGAAATATGTACTTTGATTCATTTCGCGACTTCATTTAGCGTTTATATTTACCTATTTTCGGAATTGTTTGGCGATTGAGTTTTGAGCTCGGTAAGATATATGTAGGGAGAGTTTAACGACGGGCCGTCTACTGGTTAAGGCGCTTCGGTTGTGGAAAAAGGAGACCGGAAGTGTTGGACCGCTCATGAGGGTGGTGTGTGTGGGTGAGGCGTGATGGGTAGTCGGTGGGGGTGCTGAGGGGGTTTAAGGCGCTAAATAAAGAGGTGTAATAAGGCCGGGGCCTAGTGCGGGATTGGCGCAAGGGGTAGGGGGTGGAGGGCGTCAGACAAATGCCGCCGGGAGGGCTGTATTTATAGTGGGGTGAGACACTCCAGGCCGCATTTGTTATCGGGGCCGCTCTCTCTCCCCTCATTTTAAGACACCCACCCCCCGACACTTCAACACAGGCCCTTGATGGTCCCCCCATTATCCCCGCGTATAGGGAACTAAGGGTCGAATCCTGAGGGGGACAAAACGTCCGTCAATGTCGCCCCGCGCGAGGGCACCGGACGGGGCCTTGTCTTTCGGCGTTTAGGCGATGTTTTTATCAAAAAGGCATTTCAAAAGACTCCGAAACAAGGACTCCATCTACCCGATTTCGTTACCGATAAACCCTTTTTATAGCTGGCAACACACTGTATTGCCCAGGTATATCCCCCTGGTATCACCGAGGTTTAATTTGAACATCATAACGGGGATAATTATCGAACTAAATAATTCAATGAATAGTATATTAAAACTAATGCATCGAGGGCCCAAGGAATTAATACGAACGAAATTTCCATGCGGTTATTACTCCTCATTCGCGTTAATTTAAAATCGAAATATAACAATGTATAAGACAGTGCGAGATATGAAATTAAAGGATGACGGGGTTGGAGGGTACATTGGCCCACTGTATTCAAACCCGACGGCTACATTGAATGCATTAAGGTCGCAGCGGGCTAGGTTTGAATAAAACAGGGGCGAACTGAGGAATTGGGCTGCCGCAATATCGGCCCGATTTGAGCGTCTGCTTCGACACCACTTTAGTTACAGTTTCTATATGACTTCTGAAAACCGCTTCACGCATTCGAATTCTCAGAATACAATATTCGAGCTTAGTCAAATACCCGTTCTCTTATAGGAATTTTTTTGCCTTTAATAAAAGGTATAAAAGGTTATTTTTAGTAAATGTTTAAATAAAATCATGAAATAACCGTCAGATATTTCATTGTTTTTTTGTTTAGAGTCTGCTGGTATGTCAGAAATTCTCGAGTGTTTTGTAGAAAGTAAAGAGATTCCACTCTAAATTTAACCGATTAATACAACCGAACGAACCCGGTAAAGATGGACCACTTGATCCAATTCTTGATCCAATTTCCCTCACGAGGAAACACTTTACAAAAGCATATTTGAGGAATTGAGCTAAACAATCGTATTTTACAACACCTGCAGGTACTACAGTAGGGGAAAATTCGATCACCCTTTCTGTAGATTTCCCACCGGATCAAGGTATTCCAGACGAGTCGAGTTATCATCAATCGTGAGGTAATTAGAGGGAAGGTGAAATTAAACGTGACGGATATAGGGGAATTGATATTTCTTGCCGGGAGGGGGCGGGTTAACGGCTCGCCATTAGGGGTGGGGGTCGCCCCCGCCTCCGCCCTCGCCACAACCACGCAAAAACCCCAGACCGGCACAAACATAGCACAGTGTCGTCGAATTGCGATATCGATCTGCCCGGCTGACGAACGGCTGTGTTTTTGCCGCCCAGTTGCGGACTCGGACTGGTTTAATACGAGGTCGTTAAGTGGCTCGAGGAGACTGTCGGTGGACGACTTTGAAGGTCGTTCGTGGCGAGCGTTCGGATCGCCATCCCGTCCCAGAGGGGAACGGCGGCCCCGAGCTGGGGAGTAATGATTTTCAGACCACATACCGCGAACAAAAGTACTAACAATATAAACTGAAAGAAATTCAATTCAAATTGGGTGCAAGTTAAGGTATATGTTTTGGAATCCGCGAGAGTTTGGAATTATACTGTTGGGATGTCTCATTTCTACTCTCCTGTATGGTCTAATGCCACTAGTGTATACTTATTACGGTACTCACGATCGGGAAAAGCTGTTAAAAGTATGGATTGGGAGTCCAAGTGTGAAATTGAAGGAGGAAAATCGTAAGCGTAACCAAAAATTAGTTATAAAGGCGCTAACAACTGTGTTATTATTATGTTGAAGTGGACTACTATAATAATTTAAGACTAGAGTTCGTTTAACATAAAATATTCGAACTTCTGACAGAATATTAAATTAGTTATGGCTTAGATGGATTTCTTATTTCAGTTTTGGGTCACTGTTATTATCTCAAGGCCTGGAAACAAATGTCCGGCTGTCCTTGACTGTCGGTAGTTAGCTCTGTCATCTCTCGGTCGGAGATCAAAGAGCCGCCGATATGACCAACAGAATATGAGATTCAGCAGGGTGTTATGGAGACCTCCCCCGCGCCACCACCTACGGACATCCAAGCCTGCCACCAATAGGGTGCCTTTAATTAGGTTCGGCGTGACAAAGGTCCGCCCGTTCCGACTGGGACTGTAGCCGGACCTCACCTGCCAATAGGAGGCGGTTCCCACTACAAGGGTAACTGGCGAAATTATAGCAAATTATCCTCTCATATTTCAAATTATTATCGCCACCATTTGATTTACTACAGACATGATAAAAATTTTAAGGACGACACATCAGTTTACATCAGTTTGCCCGGGAAACGAATTTCCGACGTTGAAATATTTCTTATTAAAACCCGACCTGTAATATCAATAAATATTTAGTAACACTGTTCATATTTCGAATCCTTATCGGATTATGTCAAGGGATACCAAGACTGTTAACTAAATTTAATAATCGGGTCATTCTCGGATAGGCAATCTGAGTGGGCACACAAATCAGTGTCGGTTATATATAATTTTCCTGAAATAACGTAAGTTTGAAAAAAAAAATTAAATTGTAATATTTTAAGTAATGAAACGCCAACGCCCCAAGCAGACTTAGATTTCGAAACTCACTCAAGCGATTGCTGGCTGATTTCGATAAAAGCATAACCCTACTTCCTCCGATCCTGCTGTAAAATAACTTGTTAGTTAATGCGCTGCAGCGAAATAAATAATATGATATAAACAATTGGAAGATAAAATTTGTAGTATATAAAACTTTTTATTGAACTATTTCAATTACAAGATGGGAAAAGAGAAAAAATAGCTCAACTAAAAGACACATAGAATAAATAAATTTGGTAGGAACCGATTCAGTACACAGCTTTCGTTATTCCTTTCCAATTGCCGCAATCATTTTCTACGGGTAAATACCCGGAACCCGGTTTGTCGAACGCCGACTGCCATAAATCGAAAGAAGTACCCCAATTCTTAACCCCCCGAGGTTCTAAACCGGCCCGAATGCCCGGGGCAAATCACTTAGGGACTTGGAACACACATCCGGTCTCGCCCCCGGGGAAAATAAGGATTTAGAAACGCCGTAAAATCTTAAATTACAATCGGCCCTCCTTTCGGCCGGCGGAAGGGAGTTTAAATTGGTGGTCTAGAGGGGCGGGCGAGGGGAGACGAATGGCCGTCCGCTAGCCAGCGGGGCGGGGGCTGGAATCTGCCCGCGAAATGAAGGATGATTAAAGGAACCTGGGGGAGGAATGAGGCGGAGGCCGCGATAATGAGGCCGCACCGTAATGATGATGACCCGGGATAACGGCCCCCTTCCCCAACAACCCGGCCACGGAATTCCTCCCTTCCCAATGACATATTGGCAAAAGATCGGGCTACACTATAAATTAATATTTAGGACATTTTCCCTCACGATGTAGACATGTCCGACGACGTTATTACCTATCAAAATTTAGCACGATAAAATAAGTACTGCAATCGGAAAATGTTTTCAACTGCGTGGAACACTTGAATTGCGAGGGCAAACCAAATAATAAGTTTGTAATCTAAATACATAAGCAATAAATTTAAGTGAATTGGTGATTGTAAGCAGGTATTAAACGAGTTAAATAAGGTAAATTGAAATGCTGAAATAGAAAAAAAGCGACGATTTTAATTTAAATAATGATTACATGCGTCATAGAGAATCTAACTGGGATAGTAACATTTTACTGTACGTTAATAGCACTATAATTTTGACAGTCCATTTCTTTAAATTTGTGTCTTTGTACATAATTCATGCCTTATTCAAAAATTAATTCCTTAAGTTAATCATTAAATGTCGAAAAAATGTTGTGCCATCGGAAATGTTGCCTCATATAGAGTCAATTGCAATATAACATTTATTTTTATTTCATTATTGATTTAATGATATATTTTATACATGCATTTATAACAAATTGCATTTTTTATAGGTACTTTTTTCCATCTGAAATTAATGCCGGTGTCATTAGGTTCTCTATATTTTCTGATAGGATCGACTGGTAGACCGCTTGCGAAAGGTTGTTATGAATTCGCCGGCCCTATTATATCCGTATTATGTTTGCTCCATTTCCTTTTTTAGATTCTCTCCCCGAGATATTTTTTATTAGGTGGTTCAAATAGAGTCTTGTTTCTCAAGTTTAAGCCGCAGTGGAAGACAGATGGCGCAGAAATATAAAGAATAAATGAAGAGTTATATTTACTGTCTTTGCGGGGGGGAACTTCTGAATAATGATGAATAATCCTGTTATAATTGACACAACTACCACTGCCGAAGAATGAAATAGCCTGTACCAGAGGCGTAAAAATACTATAACAAATATGTTGCAACGGATCTAATTTGTTCTGGTTATTGCGGCGAAATGATGCATTAAATTGTTAAGTTATTATTCAATTATGTAACAAAATATTTTTCGAAAGTCTCTAGTCGAACGAATCCATGAAGCTTCGTCCAATGTATTTATTACTGTATCATGCGGGCGGGTTAAATAGCGTCTGAATTCAACTAAACTTCAATATTTCGAACTCATTTCATGAATGAATTATCCCCCGAATCCTGAATCTCAGAAACCGCTAACCGGTAAAATTAATAGTGACACTTCTAATGAAAATGGCATTACGAAGTGTGAAGACATCAGACTGCGAAACGTACTTACTAGTCTGTTAGCGATTTCCATTTATTTGAAGGACGTTAGTTAACCTAATATATATCATTACTACGAATCCGGTTTGCTCGAATTTCAAATGGCTATGGAGGTAAATTTGACACATTCAAATACTTGTTTCCGGCCTTCAACACTGGCGCTGTTTTTGGGGAATTACTTCTGAACCCATTTTAAAAAGATGTTAATATTCCGCGGCAATTTGTTGGCAACTCGATTATTAAACGAATTCATTCATAAAATATTAATTCTTCTTCCTAATGGGTACAGAAAAGTGCTACTGCTTCGAGAATGGCTACTAATTTAAATAAATCCAGTTCCCACCGATTGAAGAAAATCAGTGACAGATATTAATGCATAAAAAAGATGTTTTACATTGAGGGATTATATAGATAGTAGGGGAATTGTGTGTTGAAATGTCCAGGGATAAATATTTTAATTTGTAAATTGCAGGAATGATCATGAACGACTTAACTCGACTTGTTTTTCATCATTCGTACCTGCCTGTCTTCCTGTATTGGTATCCAGCCACCGATAGGAAAATTCCGTTAATTTTTCAGGAAAACTCTTAACGACTATCTACGCGGTCGTTCGTTACTATCAATAACCATGATTTGTGGAGCATTCGATTTAACCCGGGCAGTCTTCGGCCCTTTCCCATTGTCGGCGAAATACGAGGTAGGAAATATTGACCGGCGCCAATGCCGTGACGCGGGAAACTGCGGGGGGAAACCAGGACATTATTTCTAATAGAGTCTGATATCTGGAATAAGGGATCTGTTCCTTTTTTTCCTTTCTGGTCGCGAAATCGTATTTTTTCGCCGCCTCCCATTCAGGCAGAGGACATGGGGCCCTGTGTAATGTATAGCCGGAGAATTGAGCCGACGCCTGGCACCAGATCAAATAACATTTATTGATGTTTACTTTTTCATGAGAATCTCCTCCTCCTCCTCCCCGGGCTACGTAGACCCTGTCCTAGCTTAAATTTCACCCCCTTCTGTATTTGTGGGATTTTCCCTTCCGTATTTCCGCCTCTATCCCTGTTTTGAAATAGGCGAAATTCAGGGGAAAGGATAACTAGCCGAAAGGGGGACTTTTAAAGACGATCCTCATTTTTATATTAAATCCGTTATAATTATTAGAATATGAAATTCTTGTTCCTTTTTGCCATACGAAATTTTCCTCTTTAGCTATATAATAGTTGTATAAACTTCGATACAACTTACTTTTAACAAATAAATAACGTTGGATAGGATGAATGACCGAATTTTTAGCTCTATTTCCTGTTGATTTAACAGAAACCTGCGTCGTCCAAAAATTATAATGTAGCAGAGTTTACGTAAAGTTCGTTTACTTTTTGTTTTAATATATTCATGACGGCAATTCAACTGAGAGCAAACAACACAATGAAGTGTTTCGTAGCGGTTAATAATAAAACGACGAATAATTGGTGAATTATCACGCCGGTTCAAGTTGTGCAATGGCGTTCCGCCGTCGTCCGCAATCAAGACCGACCGATTACCGATAATTTTGCATAATTCGAAAAGCTTTATTTCACTTAGACTCCGATGGGAGAAAAAATAAATTGCAATTTCGCAACAACCTAACCAGGAATAACAATTACAGGGGCGCTCAAGGAGTTTTAAGGGCGCGATATTGAATTTGCACACGGGTGCGTTTTGCGGAGTTGAAATTGATTTTCAGGGACGGGCGGACGAGAATAATTTATTCTTCGGTCGGTTTTATTGGTCCCTTGATATTGCAGCTGTTGGGATTTGAACACGCTGATAATAGTTCCAAGGTCCCGTTTCAAACCGACCGCCGTTCATTAGCCCATTCATTACACTGATTTTAGGTTTCTCGAGGTTTCGGCGCCCTAATATCCCTGTACAAAAATATGCCCGCCTTGCAATAATATGTGCAAGTGTCATTAAACGCAATTAAAAACCGCCGACCGCCCTTCCACTCCGCCCCCTCCCCACTCGACCGCAGAGAGACCGCTATTAACCAAGACTGTAGTCAAGTAGAATTAACCCAGAGTTTTAGCCTAATCCATATTTATGGACCGGGTTTCAGTTACAGGGGGACTGCATTAACTGCAGAGAAGTTCTCACCGGCTATTTGAATTACAGTTTTAGCTGAGAGGAAATAATGAACATATGGGCGCCGTTGTGAGTAAAATTGAGAATAAGATTTTAAGCAAAAAATAGGCGATCCCTAATAGCTTGCATACAGCTTGATGTGACGTGAACCAGCGCTTTGTAGAAATTTGATGAACGTATATTTATTTAATCTGTGTTTCATTGACTCAATGCCGATACTTCCGTAAAGTAATGAACATATTTTTCTGACGGCAGAATTACATGGAGAATCAATATATTATAATAATAAAGATAATGTTGCTTAATACGTAGTAAGATTTTTTTTATAGCATATTCCTTTCCCAGTTTTTTCCTTGTGGTTATTCAATCCGAATTCAATAAATGATTTGGTTCTTTACACACATTTCAACGACAGGTATTAATTTTGAAGAAATTATATAATCTCCGCTGGATATGAACAAGTGGGAGGATATTTGTGCTGTTAATTTTTCATGTTGACCCGATTGTTTTTTCACGACTCCGAAAGAGAAAATTGAATTGTCCAGTTTCAGAAAGGTAATATTCCGAAATTTATTTTGTAATCCGAAGTTTCAGAGGCGGAGGGGGCCCCGCCGCTGCCGGCTAGGCCAACAAAGGGATGAAATTATCGGAAAGACAATAGGGAGTGTAGTGACCGGAATAATGCCCAGGGCAAATATCAGTTCTCCGATTGAAAAATTGGGATTGATTTCCCCGGCACGGGACCTCCCGTCCAGGCCAGTTTAATTCGGGAAAATTAGAAAGAGGCATTTCCACTCCCGAACCCCTCCTCCCAAGGGTGAAGGGGAGGAGTTTGAACTCACCCAATAGAAAACGATTCAATTATAATTTCCGTTGGTGATATTAGACCGAGTCTCGGACCGAAAAATAAGGTTCCGCCAGACTTTCTGGCCCGAGTTAAATAAAATAGGACGGACATCGATTGAGTTACTGGAAAGTTTTGGGAACACTCGGGGAAACTTAATGCGACCAATTTTCTAATTGGCTTCATTGACACCGTTTGTTTAATAGACGCGCATTAAAACGCGTTACGCAAGAAAAGGTATTAAATCGCGCCCTGAAAAATTGAAACGAAACGACGTCATTTCTCAGTCTATCGCCATTTCATTCCATTATCAAATATTACACGAAGCCTAAAAATGTATTTGCGTTTAGAACATTCGTGTACGGCCACTAAACAAATTGGCGAAGTTAATGCTCGGCGGGTGCGCATGTAAAAAATTCTATCAGGTATAAATGAGAATTACTCACGGCATCATTGTGATTCCAAAATATATAGGCCGGCGGTTCTGGGCTGTATAGCACGACGCATGTCAGGTTGATCGTGCTCCCTCTGTCGATATACAAATCTGGACCACCGATGATGTCTGTCGTCGGCTCTGGAATACGGAGCATTCGTTAGAAATCAATTATCTTGTAATTGAATATTATTTTAGTCAAATATATATGATACTAGAAATAAAAATGACCCGATGATGTAAAGCTCGGTATACGCGGAGGAAATCAGTCAACGGACTGGGGTAGAGAAGGAATAAAATCCTTAATATACCGTTGAAATTAATGAGAGAATTCACCTAGTTAGAAAATAATGATGCAATCTAGCTTACCATATCTCCTCCTCTCTATCTCAGACTGTTCAGTTCATGAATGATTACATATGTTACCGATGAAGCCTCCTGTCGGTTTTTAGAGAGACCTGTATTTACATGCATAATACTAACGGACAATAGTAATGAACATTAAGTCGATCTAGTTTGGGATTATATAAGCTACTTGTGAATGCGATAAATTTAAATCTCAATTTTTTTTTCTCATCTAACTGCAAATTCGAATGTTATCCCTGCTATAGTCTATCTCGGGGCTTGTGATCCGTATTATAGAAATTCTCGCCGCGATTACGCGGGCATCAATCGGAGCGGTTAAAACAGTTGAGACAACAGTTTTAACCGGGACTAAAGGGGCGCCCGTTTATAAAATGGGAGGAGAGGCAGAGGAGATTGTCTTCCGCGCAAATTGTATCGTCGGTGTGCACAAATCGGCCTTAGGGGGGGTGGAGAGGGGGGCAATTGTTTCGTGAAAACGGGGGGGGGGCCCTCCTTTATTCGGAGGCGACCCCCCGCCGCCAATCGATAGCGCTTGGCCGAGACCGCAGAGTCTTTTCAGGCGTCAACGGCAGGCTGCTTTTAGCCCGTGGAACCGCTTAAAGCCCCGGGTCCGCCGCCACGTCCCCCACCATTGTGCCAAGCGGCCGAACACGGATTGCTGCTAGCGATGCTCTCGCTATTAGTCACCTCGGCGCGCTACTTCCCCCAGTGTTGGCATTATGAAACTTTCATTCAACTCGTCGCCCTTTCCTAGGGCCCTAAGTGTATTGGAACAAAGTACTGTAGTAAATGTATAGTTGTATACGCCGACAAGAGGCGTTTACTATGCATTTCAATCTGGAAAATTCCAGATTTCTACTGACTCGGTTGTTCTGTTGGCAGAGATGTACTGAATGACTGAATGATTACTGAAGAAACTGGAAGTTTGACGATATTGAAATCCCTCTTAAATAAAAATCCGACTCAGTGAAAGTCATATTAAATTCAGCTGGTTGAGAATTATGATTTCCTTGAACCCTGAATAATGGATCCGGCCTATAAAATCTGTCTATCCCTCCGCGATTTTTAGTCCCGTTTTAGTTTTGACTGCATCCGCTGTAAAATTTGAACAGTAAAAATGGAAGGAATATACCGCTCGGGCCCGCTTGGAGTATTCGCGAGTCGAGACCAACTTTGTTTACTGTCGGACAATTAAACGCCCCGGCCCCTCGACCAGTTCCGAATCCGGTTAATTTTCATAGACCGTAAAACTCCTCGCCGGCCGAATGCACCGGTTCATAATTGGATTTACATTTAATTTCCCGGCATTAAAACTGTTGCGGCGTTCCCGGTTGTGCGGTATTGAAGTTACGAGAATATGGGCATGAATGACTGGGAACCGAGAGACTGGCGCGCCTTTTTATCACTCTAATAAATGCCGCAGTATTTTCGGAAGTTAGTGCCACTAATACTCGAATAATGCAGTCACTAAATGTACCCGCAAAACACATTGGAATTATTTATTAAGTTAAATATTAATTGTAATAAGAATAACTGAAACTTGAGTTTCAGTTGCTCGTTTTCCAGCAATGCAATCAGTCTGCAGTGTTTGATGACGTTGGGAGGGACCTGGGAGTGGGTGAACCCTAATCCACTTGTCCTAGAGAGCTAGTGGTTCTCTGGGAAAATACCCTTCACGGGAATTGTCTTAGCGCCGTGCAATGTCGAGGTGGAAGCGTGTCGGGGTCAAAGAGGACCCTGAAGCTTACTGGTCGTAGCGAGGTGGGTCTTCTTCTGGCTTCGTCCTAGATTGAGCGGTAGAGCGATCCCACTCTCCCTCATTCCCGAAGCAGCGATGGACCATGTCCAAAAACCAAAACGAAATTAAATTAAAACCTCCAATAGAGAGTGAAGACATTCCAAACTCTCACTGACTAACAAATACATAAATTTTATTACGGTTTTAGATGTACGAATTAATGCGGTGTATCTGAATGAAACACTAAATTGTACTCAGCTACCTATATTCGGTGGCAGATGTTTTAGTTATAATATCGCATACGAATGATACGGAATCTGGTTCAGGATTGCGTACAGGACCCGTTCAGTCACGCATAAGGACGCGTCCCCGGTCCCGCCAATACCGGAATATTCATCGCCCAACTTTCTTCGACGATGTATTTATATTCATCGAATTCTGTCCAACTACTGCTCGGGCAGTGAGCGGCGGGTGAGGGTGATAAATTTTTCATCGCGTTTTTACTACTTGGATGACCCCGCGAAAAACCTATAAAACCCGTGAGGACCTAATGGAAAGGGGTTGGGGGAGGGGGCGATATTAGAGGAGATATTCGTGAAGGGGGTGGAATGACCTCGAGTGAATTATGAATAAGATATGAGCCGGAGGGAGGATATGGACCGGGACCGCCGAATTCATGCGAGAATTAATCCTTTGCACCTTTCGGCCCGAGAAGATGGAGAAAAAATAATGAAAGGCCCGTTAAAAATGAATTATTCAATATTTATTTTCCGAAAAGGCCTCGGAAAGATTCCGCCTCCTCTCCGATTCCGTTACCTTCGGCAAATACCCCTTTTTATGACATTAACGGTCACTACAATGTGGTAATATTCGCGCGGCACTTAGTTTTCTCAGATATTGAAAATTATACTGAATCTGTAATGAGCCATACAGAGATAACTCATCTTTAATTTATTCGACTGCCCAACCACTAAGCTAATTTCTAACCCAAGTACAGCCAATTTGTGGAAACAATAAACCTTAGAATGATGAGTTTGTGAAAAAAAATCATGAATGGTGATTTTCCAAAACAGTACCTTCTATATGGCCATATTTTGGGTACTTTCATGTTATCCAGACAGAAGAATTGTCCATCCGTGACTTATGAAATTCCGACTCTATGAAAATCAACTGGGTCTCTTCGGAATCATTTTCAGCGAGACAAATTTTATGGAGAAATAAAAACATCGGTCGGTGGCGGCGGTTTCCCGAATTGTGCAGAATAAGCGTCGGTGCGATTCACTCGGCCGAGGCGACTGTTCTCAGATGAGACCCGATTGAATAATCAGCATAACCGCCCCCATGTTAATTCAATCCAAACAGAACGCGCCCCGAATTGAAATTCATTGTTCCCCCCGCTCACGGCAGTGCCCAATCCGTGCTCGATTTTAACATATCTCTGACAGATGTCTTCTACCGTTCAGTACCAATTCAGCAATAATTATTGTAAGTGGCATTCATTGTAATTGTACCAGCGAGTGTCATATATATATATATATATATATATATATATATATATATATATATATATATATATATATTTTCTATGTACGTATCATCGGCAGAGATACGTCCAGAGTATACGACGTCTGAGAGGAAATACAGTAGGTACAGTATGCACAGTCAGATCACTGCATGTACTTTAATAAGGAATTTAAAAAGTATAATAAACAGAAGCAGTAACTCGTTTTAAGTCGAAAACCGAGTGGAAAATTTAAACAAGAATCAGCGCACAGAAGAATATAAATTTCAGTGTTGAATATATAACGTTTAAAATTCTGTTCTACTTGATCCAGATAAATTCAATTTTTTGACCCCAATATAGTCTCCGGAGAAATAATATTTTAAAGCATAAAAGCGGAAGTAAAATTCAGACTCGAATTCGTATATTTTTTAACTCTCCGTTCGGATTAATGTATACAGTCGAGCCGGGCAGTATATAATGTTATGTTTAAATGTATAAATTAATGTCAGGTTTAGAGGGGGGAGGGACTTAATCGGTAGCGCAATGCGGAGGTAAGTCGGGGGTGTTGAATATAATTTCGTCTTGTTTATTACCGTGGTCGTGGCGGATTACACCCGGCCCGGTTGCATACGCGTCAATTTGCATCATTAGACCCGAATTAAATCGGTGCGTGTTGTTCACAAGTTTGGCCCCTCGCCACCGACCACAGTGCCGCCGCCCACCTTCACGCTAATGTACGCCGAGAAAAATCCCACTCGTGAATTATCAGCATATCATTCGACCTTATCAGCCTTATGGGATGCTCGTTTTCCAACCTGAAATAGGAGCTTGATAGCGATTAATAATAAAACTTGTCAGGTGCAGGAATTGAGTGCAATAATGGAGGTGACTCTAACGGTGGTTGTACTTTCGGAACTTGGGGCTGTCTAATCAGACTCGGAAAGCGGGTCGAGAGACGAGGCACTATTTTTAATCTACATTAGGGTCGTTGGGGACGAATGGGGATAGTACTTCGACAACAAGTGGATTGGGACTCGTCTCGGGAAAGTTTCTGAAGTGGGCTTGGTGGATAATATCTCTATATTAATGGGATGTTGAAGAAACGATGACTTATGCTGTTGAACACGTATCGAGAATTGTGTTTATGGAACATCTAGAGCTAATCTTAAACTGGAAGGTTTATGTCTGATTTAGTTTCCGAATTATATAATTTTTCAACTTTGTTCTATGCAGGATACGGAAATGAGTTCTGGGCCAACCTCTGTCACGTTTCTTATTCAAGTACTCTAGTTTAAAATGAGTTAAAATTAACCAACGATAGTTACGACGGTCTTCCCAAAGGCGACGAATTAATCACCGTCTACGTCAACGGGGTAAGCGCTTTTTGAGGACCCCGTTTTTGCCCAGAGTTTATCTCCTCTCCCCAGTACAACATAGGATGTTTTTAACATGCTCCAAAAAACAACCTATAAGTTAAATATATACTCGAGATCATTAAAGCGTCCATAATATAATCTGAACTACGAAGTGAAAAATTTATATCCAAGAAACGTAGGGCATCTCTCATCCACGTACAGGGAAGATACTGCAAAACTTTTAGTATTAGTATTAATTATAATTTAGGGAGTAACGCGCCTCTCATGGCACATACTTACTGTGTTATTCAGTTTCATCGATAATTCCAGATTGATTGACAGCCGTGGTTTTTGAAAATACCAATCGCAGTACTCATATTGATAGGGAATGTAAGAACGTTATTTAATTCCCACGACACAACCCTTCTTTTGATAGTTTACAAGGCCCGATTACAAGTTCAATGGTTCGATACTGACGTATCGAATGGATCAGGTAAACAAAAGATAAATTGACGAAACGCCGAGAACTTTGGATTTCGTTATTTAATCATTCTTTTCCTCGGGAATTACATCCCGGGAAATTTTATCGCGTGGGTGAAAAACGGAATTGAATTCGCGGGACTGCCCCCCAATTGGGACGTAGGGGTGGATTGGGAGGGGGGTGGGGGGTCATTGCAGGCGGGGCCCTCATATTTCATCGGGTAACGAACGGCCGCCGAATTAAGAGAGTCCGCGGGGGGGGATGCCAGCTCCCAGACGTCCCGGAACCCCTAACGGAATTAGGGGCGCGGGGCCGCCGGGGGAAAGAATCAAATGAACTCTCCCCAGACCGAGAGAGAGAGAGAGAGAGAGAGAGAGAGAGAGAGGGAGGGAACCGGGGGGTGGGCGTGGCAAGGGGGCTCGTTGATTGTACAAGCCAATTTAAAGTTCGGATAAAGGGTTAATCCCGCGATGATTGGGTTCCCCTGCGGCCGGTCCGCGCCCCCTCACCCTCCACCACATCAACCATGTTACCTTCTTTGCCACCACCCCGTAGGTTTTAAATCGTTCGATAACCGAAGAGAGGTAGGGTACAATATTCGAATTGTGTAAGAAAGCCGTAAAGCGTAATAAAATAAAAACGGGCACTTTCTAAAGCCAACCCCTGTTTGTGACCAAATGCGGTGTAATTTGGTTCCTGAGGTTATTGTACAATTTCATTTAACCTTACATCGCTAATTTTTAGTATGGTATATACGCAAGAAACGTCCTTTAATATTTTTCTCATTGTCTTCGAGAAAAGTCAGTCTAAGATAAACTAAAATCAGAAAAGAACGCGGCATAACACCGCAACATATATTAGAATTTAACTCCTAAACCCATTTGATGCCGAACAAATGTAGGGAGAACTAATGAACTCCAGATTCCTTGCTAGAATTTACATTTATAGGTAGTTTGTTCCTGAACAACTATTTCTGGAGATTCGAAGACGATAGAGACCTCTTCAGGGTCAAAGTATTTTTACATATTGACCCGTTCGAAATTTGCGTCCTTATTACAAATCGGACCGGGGCCGAAACAGTGTTGGGTGGACTTTAAAATTTAAACTTCAAATTTAAAACAGTTTAATAAAGTATGAGATTCCGGCAACTGTCCCGTTTGTCGTCCGGGGCGAAATTGGTTTTGCGCGAGGCCCTGTCCGCTGCGGCCGGCCACGACGCGAATTAAGCGCGTGTCGATCGGCCGAGATAAATCCGTTGACGGCCGCCCCGAACAAAAACCGGGCCCGACGGGCATTTACCATATTGAAACGTCGCCGGATGCGGACTTTTTTCTATTTTCCCTCCAATGGAGGGTAATAAATCCTATCTTTTTTTCTATCTTGAGCTACCAAGGAAAACTCTCGGTAAAAACCTTCCGTCGCGGCCCGCTGGATCAATGCCTGTTTCGAGTTCGATCTGTTTTTTCGAGCCAGACTGTCCGCAGGTATTAAAAACAGATATATTCAGGTATAATAAAATACAAACTACATTCTGCGTCTAAATGGTTAATATTGGCGATACACGGGGTAACAGCCATGCGGCCTTTATATAATATTATATAATCTGGGTTATATTCTAGAGGAGAGTGATAAAAAACTTGACCGTTGCACAGTGTTCGGCGCATCGAGAGGAAATAAACGAGGATATATGCAAATATCAATTGAGTATACTTTATTAAATTATACCACCAAAATACAACATTTAAGTACATTTCAATACTTACCCTATGTATGAATAACATTGAGTTTAGGTCTGTGCGTTATTGTACTGACACGATTAAACAAAACGCAGTGATCCGGTTCAACCGCGGAAGGACACGGGTGCATCGGCCTCAATCTCAGCCATCACATTTCGGTACTGAGCCCCGATGGTGTACGCTATTTGGAGCTGGCGGTAGTGGAGGGGTTGGCGGGTGGTTCACCCTTTGATCACCCCACCGTCGCCCCTCCCGACGGAGTCAGCCGGGTACTTCGCCCCTCCAATAACGTTGCCTCGAGTAAACATAATCGAGCGGTGTGTCTCTGTGTCGGGGCCGACGGGCGCGCCCTCAGCGCCGTCGCCTGATGGAATGAAATGTAAACACTGGGCGAAAGGTTAGGGGCGGGCCGCACCTCGAGACCGCCGCCCCTATACCAATTATGCTTCAGCCTCACTCAATTCATTACATTCATTTTAAATTGGCCCTACGGCCAAGCGAGAATTGCCTACAGTGGTTGCAAGTCCAATTTATAAGTAGAAAAAACGGTGAACAGTACAAATTCTATAGTTGGAAAATTCTGGCGATTTAATTTTCCGTAGAAAAGATAAATTACAAGCAGCGTTTAAATTATTGTGTAACCGGCAGTATATTTCATTTTATAATAGAAAACTATCCACAATCTCTCTAAATTCAGAAGTAGGAAAATAGGGAAATTCTGAATAGATATCCCTATATATAATACGCGGTATACAAAGTACTGATAAAGACCTCGATTTCCCGTCCTCGCATAAAATCAATAAGGCTTATTCGATAAATATTTCCCTGCACAATTATAAGAAATATGCGGATACTTTGGTCGGAAGGACTCTGAAAGGCTCGAAATCCCAGATTAAGAGGGGGAAGAGAGAGGGGTTGAGAATAACGTAATTACTAATGCACGCTATCTAAATTATTCCATTAAATTAATTGCATCCCTCCCTTAAGACGGTAGTAAGAAATGGGGCTAAGAAAGAGGAAAAACCTAGATTTAAATCTTGGCCGTAAACCGAAATAATTGTTCCAGGCCTTGCAAGCAGAAGGAGAGTAATTTTCATTACACGGAACGATTTAGACGAGACGGGTTTTATTATTTTCATTCGTTTTTATTTGAACGATTAAGACTGAAAAATATCTGGCTCTCGGTAGATTCATGAGCACGATAAAAATGAAAAGCTTTCTTTTTTTTGTCCAGACATATATTTGAATTATCTTTCCCTCTTTAGAGGAAACACATAATATCTTTAAATGTATATAATCGTTCTTCTAAGTCTTAAATTTAACTTGAACAGAAAAACTTGCAGCCAACTAATAGTATTTTAACTAGTAATTATTTACACTGAAAAGTATATATAGAGGTGATATGATGAGCTTCCGCGATTGTATCCTAAACTACTCGAATTACTTGGAGCTCTTTCTACTTTCAATCTCTCGAAGTTCCGATTAAAATAAATGACCGGTAGATTTTCATTCGGTGATACAGTTGAGCGGGGAACTCACCGTCTAGCTCATTTATAAATCTGTCTGCCGAAAACCCATTCGACATTGTGTCAATTTAGCAATGGTTAATTGAAAACTTGCTGGATGCAGTCCAACTTAGGATTGGCTGTGTCAACTTAATGCTTAAGTTGACTAGTCATAAATCGGTCTCCAATCGTCGATTTCTCTATTTGCGAATTGGAGGACTGTTAATTTAGACGGATTTCGATGCCCTTTAATTACTCTGAATTTGTTGTTCCTAGATCCGAGCACTTCTGGTAGAAATCTATTTTCGCAATTTTTAGAGCCAGCAAGTTTCAGCCTCGTGAACAGTCAAATGGTAAATGGGATAAATTAACCAGTGTTTTTAACATAAAATACTTGTATGAAGTATTCCACCAAAATTTCAGTCGTACGGCTTCCCGAAAAATTGAAACTACAACTCGCACGAGGCTTAAATAAGAGTGAAAAATGAGGGGGAAACACTGAAAAACTGAGTTACAAATTGTTTCTGAAACGTTGAGAAATTAATTCTGCAAGGATCAATTAATTTAATAGAATGAATTGCGTACTACATTCAACGGAGGGTGGCCACCATTCATCGGGATTCCGGAAAGGGCGCCGCATTACATAATTGACATCGGGCGAAGAGTCGGTTTGAAGGGGGCGCAGAGTTTTACTTCGTTTTTTATTGTCGTCACGATCTGAGGGGTGGCGGCCGGGGGAGGAACGCGGGAGCCGATAGAATTTAAGGGCGCCTAGTGGTGGTTGGAAGGGGGGGGGGGTTACGAACCATATAAAATTTCTCGGACAGGGCCGGAGAATAGAATTCTGGGAAGGTCGGCTTCTGCTCGCCGTAGGCCCAGGTATGGCGGCCGCTTGTCGGTGCGAACCTGCGCGCCTCTCTGTATTTGTGCCGGCGACGGAATTTCTATGGGAGGGCCCCTCAACGACACAGGTATAAGGCCGTCTGCGACACCCCCTGCCCAACACTCCGATCCTATAAAGTCGATCCTAAGGGCGGCCACTCTCTCCTTTCGCGCCAATAAAAAAGGATGACACATTAAGGAGGGAGGAAGAAACCTTATAGCTTGGAAAAATAAAGTCCCTATAGCACTTTCGAATTAAATCCAGAATACTTGGAGGTAGTATTTTAGATACTGCCAGTAGTAGTTCTTGTAAACTTGTTCCGGTTTCTCAACATCTTCAGTAGCGTTCTGACAATAAAATACGTACACATGTAATTAGAAACACGCATTACAACTGCAAATCATGTGTCTAACTAAAATAATGCAAACATTTATTAGACAAATATTTTGAAGTCCACATGAAATAGTTCGTTTTCGATATGGACGTATTTTAATGGATGAAGTTAGGAGTACCGTAGGTTTGTGGTGTTTCTGTCTCCTCTCGCTGGTTTGGTCTTTTCCTAGACCGGTTTCGGCTGCTCGCCATCTTAGTCGCGCACCCCTAGTGAAGATGGCGAGCAGCCGAAACCGGTCTAGCAAAAGACCAAACCAGCGAGAGGAGACAGAAACACCACAAACCTACGGTATTCCAACCCCTCGCAGACCACAAAACAGGTATGTTAAACTAGATGAAGTTAGGTGGTTTCGTTCTCATTTTATTTAATAATTCTGATCCTACTTAATAAAAAAAAGTGTTCATGGACCTAAGTATTCTTCTTTATTTCGGGAAAACTCGAACGATCAGTAAATTTCTTACATTTTTGGCATTATTAGGGAAGAAAACATCAGAACTGCCTCTACATTAGGATAACTTTTAAAATAAGTTTCGAGTTAAGTATCTCGTAGGCCTTGGCCACAAGTCGCGGGATTAAGCCCTCTCGGAACATCAGTGATGTAATATGTGCCCGACTGCTGAAATTTAGGACGATTTTAAGAAACATTTTTTGGTGAAATATTCCTGGCCCGTAAATAGCAAGCGCGAGCTGCTTGAGGGCAGGGGGGGGTGAGGAGGCGTACGCAAAAAAGTTGCGGTAATATTAGGTCGCGAAGTTCGTCCAGGAGGTGGATCCCCGGCGTAACTAAGTTTTAATATAAAAAAAGTTTGGTTCAAACATGTTGGTAATAACTCCATTACACGCGGTCCGGGAGCCAGTCGATCCTGCCGGGGCCAGCGGCTAATAGCTTTTAGAGAGGGCCCTTATGCATTTTCAACTTCTACGGGCTTATTATATTCCCGGCTTTGTATTAATACGGCGGGCAATCAATTATAGTATATATGGGATTAATTCGAATTAAAAATAATATTAAATCGTTATATGAAAGGTATTGGAATGAATTTATTTTAAGTGTGAGAGAGTTGCGCGAAATACCGCGAAGGTCGACGTTGGTGTACAAAAACAGTGAAGAAAATTTAATCCATAAATATTATATTTAACAAAACGGTTTTTTCCATAACCAAACATGAACCGAGACACTGCACTTTTTTGTTACTTTTGTTCCACTGTTGTTTAAATTAAAGAATGATTCTTTTCTTCTTCGACCTGATCTGCTTCAACTGATTCTGTGCCTCATTAATTTACTAGCGATGGCTTGAAACCGAAAACCGAATAATCAAATTATCGACTGGAGATAGAAGATCGTAATAATAATACAAGCCAAACTGTAATCTGAAAATAAGTATCGTAAACCGGTGTAGTTAATACCCGGTTTCAAGTTATTCCACCGGTCGAGTAGGGGCCTCTTACGTAGCCCTAGCGAAAGTTCTTTGTCCGCCGCGGAATCGGTCGTCGTCCCGCTTTAATTAACCCAAACGGCCGGGCGTACAGAGGCAGTTGGGGGCTAATTAGAAACGCGACACTACTACCCCCGACTCTAAGGGCGCGAGGGGCGATCGACGATGGCACGCGAGTCTGGTGGCAGACGAGGCCGCTTTTAATCAAAAACAGCCCCGGGAGCCCCCCATCACGGCTCCAAATCGGCTCTAATTATCCTTCGATAATTGGGGGGCTCGGTCAATTACCGACGGATTGAGTCCGGTCCGAGTTTGTCGAGTTAAACGTTCGGCATTTATGTATCCAGGTCTCGATAACAAATACTTACTGGGACGCAAACAGACTATAACGTCTGTATCAGGAATAAAATACTGTGCTCGTCAAATCAAAAAGTATCCCTAGCGAAGATTAGAGGGCAGAAACCGAGAAGAAGAGGAATAAATTAACTCAGAATTAATGGTTAGAGATCCAGTCGCCACGCAGTCCTGAGACCAAATTTTCGCACGTGCTCACCAGAAGAGAGACTAAACTAAAAAATAAATCCAACCAATATATCGGTATAACCGCTAAATTTAAAAACATATACATTGCCTATTACTGAAGAAATGTTAATGATTATTAAATTATTGTCGGTACTTCCTAATGCGACTCTTGACATGCGGGCGTCCGAACCCAGCCACTGAAATACAAAATTTATGAACATTTTGAAGCTGTATGTCACAAAATACATTAGTGGGCAGCATATTTCTCGATAACAGTAGCATGCCGTTTCCTAATTTGGTCAATGAGTATTCTGAAGGCGAATAGAAATTAATACGCGCTTAAAAAAATTAATAAGAGCCAATCACAGCAATTTGCGTAGGCTCACTCAAAGGAGCACAATAGGAATCGATCGCCCGACAGAAATTCCGCGCTAGAAATATCCTGTGAAGTTTCTATATTACGTTTTTATATTACAATTTCGAGAACTTGATTCCTACTGTTCGCTTTCTTGGAAGACCGCCGGACTAAACGACAGCTCGTTAGCATTGTAAAATGTAGAAGAAATCAACAGAATTCAATAAGAATGGAAAATGAAATTGAGTTATTTCATTCAATTCTAAATTGTTATTTTGCAACGCACGGTAGCATTGCTATATGTATCTAATTATTTTATATTGATGACATATCTTGGAGAAGGTTATTTTTACCACAAAATAATCAAGAATTGGAATAGTTGGACTAGGAATTTGAACATTTATTTCTATTTATTAGGCATTTGAATGTCTTGGAAGATTCGTAAAATGCTTTATCCTCCCTGAGTTGTCCCGACGAATCTATTCGTGTACATCGAAATATTTATCTACAATTTTGAAAAATGAACGCTTCGTACAAAATTCAAAACGTTTTTCCCTTTAATTCGACTAGCGGTCTGGCGGTAGTGGGCGGTACGTATCCCGCATTGGGTCCCGGGGCCTAACCTGTACTGTAATCGCGCTTTCATGCTAATACCAAAGAGGGGGACCAAATGAAAGCGTAATGAAACGCTTCTGGGGGAAACTAATACGACACAGAAAACGGTGGCCCGTGTTTCAGTTCCTTTACTGCTGTTTGAAACGATAGAACAGTATAACTGGCGACTGGTTTAAGTGCGAGAGCGTGCGACCGGCTAACTGGGTCGAGACAGCGACCAAACTAGTAAATAGTTACAACGTATATATATATATATATATATATATATATATATATATATATATATATGTATATAAACAGATAGATAGGTACATGCGTGTGCATAATTTTAATGCTTGAACATAGCTGAACCTTCAACTCAGGCCACAGGAGAGAATCCTAAACCCGCCTCAAATTGAGTAGTTTCCTAATGAAACTGAATCGTACAGGCTCCAAGTCGAAATAAATCTTCCGGATTAAATTCAGTTTATATATGAATGGAATCGTCCGGCAGAATGAGTAATCTAAAGGAACGGAGTATAGCGGGAACCTCTAAATTTGAATAACAAGAACCAAATACTCAAAATATATTGCTACACACAAATATTGTATATTATTTAAAGTATCTCACTCACTATATTAGAGACAACTGTGAGAACCCAGATGCTAAAAGAAAAATACAGTAAGGAAAATCGCGAAAGTGTTTTTATTCCGAACCTATGTGAAGTACTACACACTAAAATGAAGAATGTTTACGTTTACAATTGAGAAATTCTGAAGGGTAATCGCATTTTACAGTATGAATATTACTTATAACTTTAATAATGAATGAAATAATCATCCTTGTCATATAAATAAGGTGTAATATATTGTATATGTGCGTACCTTACAAAACTGCCTACACGGCAGCGTTAACAAGGGGATTACGGGGTCAAGTATGATGGATGGAGTTGCCGAATGTTATCGTGCTATATTGTATACAGTTGACACGTGCCATGGCGGAAGGCGGCTTTGGAATTTGGCCTAATGACTCAATAAGGCGATAAATTATTTATCGCCTCCATAGAATTCCGCGTTTGGTGGAAATTCCCTTACCACTGCCCGATGTACCCAGTATAACCTGTCGGACATTATATAGGTCTAAACGGTTTCAGGATAGAACGTACCCTCGATACAAACAGTAAATCAGAATTTACCTTAATAAACCTTTCAATCTTCTTCATCTTCCCTCAACTTTTCAACGAAACACTTCTTACTTCTGCTTCCTCTTCTTTGTATCCCCCTGCCAAAAAGCAAACGAGGATATCTTCCCTGAAACGATATTCAGCTTGACTAATCGTTGCGTCCCATCGTACCGAAATAATTCTTCGACAAGAATTCAATTTCAAACTAACTGATAAAAATAACGGCCTAACTTTGAGGTAATTTGAAACCGGGCAAAAGGTCGCGAAAACCTTATTGGCCACCGAGCGGCGATGTGGGTGAGGATCGGTTTTTTCGTAAGCCGTATGTGGTTAATTCAGACGGGTTTGTTTGTTATGTGGGTATGAGTGGGATGGTGGGGGGGAGGGGATGGTATAGGGCACACGGATTATGAATTTTGTATGGGGCATGAGCACGATAGCGCCCTCTCTCTCCAGGACCTTGGCGATGCGGGCTGCCTGCGCTTTTAATGTGCCCGAGAAGCCGCCGCAGTTTCGCCGCCTTCCTCCCCAACCTCGGCCATATTTCGGAGCCGAAAATTTCTCAGAGAGTAAAAATGGGCGAGGAACAAATCCTAGCCTGTAATGTTTATTTATAAATTAGAAATTCCACGGAAGAAACAGGGTCTACAGCATAACTAAACACTGAGCTATGTTGTTGCCAACTCGGTATTTCATTAATGACTTTAATTTATGGAGTCTGCAATAAGTAGGACTACTGCGCTTCATAATACTCCAGAAATATCAATTATATTTTAATTTATTATTGTTATTTTAACTACCATACAAATTTATAAATACTTATAAAACATGGCTCCGTCGGCTCGGTCAGTAACCAAAACGCATAGGAGGGGTGTTAAAGTGAAGGAAAGAACTGGATAAGTTGGAACGACACTTGTTAGGGGTGGATGGATCACAGAATTGTCTAGACGGCGAGTTTACAGCAATAATCATCTCCTCCCCCACAGTCGGGGCCTCAAGGCCGTCTACATGGGATCAATCCCGCTCACTAAAGCGCCCCACTCTTTCAACAATCTGGTACAAAATGTTCTTTCAAGTTTTTTACTCGAAAAAACAATGCAGTAAGGGATTACTCAAGTCAGAGATGTTTTATTTAGGTTCGTCATCCGTGGGACTGTTATATGTATCGAACTGAAATCAATTAGTAAATAGATTCGGTGCGATAGATCAAATTTCGCTGGAACTGGTACAGTTCGTTCTCCTCCCGCGAACTAATACGATCAATCGTACACATTCAATCAGTTATTAGGACCGAATTGTAATACTGTCGAACAGTTGCGGGTATTCAGATATAGTTTGAGCCTTAGGTCTTTTCGAAGGATTAATTAGTGATTTAATTGAACTGTCTCTTGGGCAGGAAGGGGCAAGGAAGATGAAGCAAAACTGGATTCGAATTTCTCCGAGCCCCAACTGAAGGGAGCTCTACGCACATTTGCCAGCCAATGATCCAAAAAATGAATAATACCTTGATATTATTTAATTCTCAATAAGAAATTTGAAATGCGATTATACTGAATGGCTCCACGGTTTGGTTCAGTGGGCTACGCCCTACGTTCACCTTCCTCAAAGTGCCGACCTCCTGTTTCTGACTGTTACGTTCGGGTTCTCCGACAGGTCCCTGCCGAACGACGTCTGTCCAACCCGAAAAGGGAGGACACGAGGAATCGTCGGACCGTTAATAATTCGGACACTGTCAACAATCGGAAAATCCACTCGGGCCGTCCGGGACGTGGGAAGCGGGCCGGAAAAACTGCCGCGGGATTGGTTCCACGAAAAGGACTGCAAACAACAAACAGCCTTCTTTCGATATTTTATCCTCTGTAACGTATACCCCCGTCTGAGGAAAGCTTAGAAGAATTCAATTTAATATTCTTCTACTATTTATATTAACTATAATTTGGTAAACTATGTTTGATTCGTTCGTAATATTGATCGAAACAGGCTCAGAACGCTGCTCGACATCGGTGCATCCCAGATTTTACGAGGGATCCTGACAATAAAATGCAAGCGAAATCCGCCGTATCGGGTGGTGCAGTGAGGGGCGGGGGATTTTAGGGAAGGAAAGCGGCTCACAGCCAACATAACGCCCGCAAAGTCAATATAATCTGGGGGCCAGCTTCGAGGATACAGAACATCATGTTTAGTACTTCGGCTCTTCGGACTGTAATCGTATTTCGTATGAACCAATAAACTCGGACATTTAAAAAACGACTATAAATTGGCGGCGCAATCGATAAAGCTATATAACCGGATCGCGGACGGTTGATTTTCTAATGTAAATCCAAGAGGCCAACGTCCTCTTTACACTCAGATGATTCCAACCCAGTATCCTATTAAATCTGAATTTCATTACATAAATATTATTTTTGAAGCACATTTTTATTATGGCGCTTCGAGGATATGCAACTAGTAGATATAACCTATATTCTATAGAATCTACGAGCGGCAGGACATTCCCTATTTTCCGAGAGCGGTATATTTGTAATGCTTGTCTACATTCGAGAACTGCTGTTTTCAGATCCTGACTCCGAAATAGAACGCAATAATTTCAGGACAACGGAGGCTCCAATAAAAAAACCGGGTATCATGCTTTTGGGCCGTAAAAAATACAATATAATTAGCCCGAAGGGCGGGGTAGAGCACGGGCGGGGGGTGACAAATGTATTAGATATATATCGTGATGGGGGGGAGGGCATATATTCAGGGTGCGGGGAGAGTCTCCTTAATGGCCGATAATTCAAGCGGGTAGTTGGGAAATATTAGTGAAACAGAGCTTTAATAATTTCAGTCCTTATCAGTTCCTGGCCGTGGCGAATTAGCTTCCCCCCTATTAATTGGAGTTGCCGCCCGGGCTCGGGCCACGCTAAGGGCGACTTAAGCCACCCCCAACCACCCCCCCTCGGCTAAGCCTTTCTCCCGACTCTCGAATTCCCCCTTCATCCCCATATTTTATCGAATATTTTACAACGAATCGACTGAACACGACATATCGCGTAAGCCTGGACATATTCGTGAAGCCGGCTGACTACTTTATTCCAACGCTTTCTGAAATCACATACTTGATAACAACGTACAAGCTATTCCTTCCCATGAGAGAACCCCCTTGACGGTTTTATGCTAATTTATATTAATAAATTACTATATTTAGGCCATATTCACTGAGGACGTAATTGAAATAATAGGCAATGTCAGACCGTATATGTATGCAACAGATATTTTTTAATATTTTGCAGTGTTCAAATTTCTAGAAATGAATGAGTGTTGGGGTGTAAATCTTGTTTATTTTTAAGATTCAAAGGGAATGGATCAAACGAGCCTCAAGTGCATGAATTTTGTTATCACCGAGAGAATGACATGATAATGATATTAATGCTTCATGGCTAATTCACAGATCATTTGCAGGGTTTTAAATTCGGCTCGATCATTTAGGAAGGCCACTCAGTATAACTGAAGACCCGGGGAAATGAAGAAGTGGTCAAAAGGAAACGCGTCTGATAAAGGGGCCCATCAGTCAGTTTGGACTTTTCAACGAGGTTTTCTCGCTTTTCCCCTTTCCGATAACGTTTGACTTAATTGCCCGAGCCCGCACCGACTCGAAATGGAAACGGCGAGACTGAAGTGTATAAGACAAGGCGTTCTTTATTTCAGCTTGCCTCTTAATGTATTGTTTCGCACTATTAGTGTTGCAAATTAGGCAGAAAATCATTATTGGTAAATAAAATCACTATCATCACGGTCGCAATCTTAAATGAATTTCCTGCACCCAGTTCGAAATTATAAATGGGAATATTTTCAAAGGTAGATTTATTTTCACTAACAATAAAAAACATAACGATGATTATCATTTACTTAACATTTGTTAGGTACTGGTTATTCGAAAATGCACTTCGAAATCAATTAGGTTTTATGTTAGCTCCAAGATTCAGCGAGAAAAGAAAATATTGTCTCACATCTCCCTCTCTCTATTTCGCTTCCCTTTTTGTTCAAGAAATAGAGTAATTACAGTTTATCTGGCTATCGGTGGAATGCACAGTAAATCGAGTCTGAGCCTTTCCCTTCTCCAAGGTTTAATGCAATATGAGCCCTTGGGTTTTATGAGACCCCCGCCACCCCGCCGGCCTCTCGCCCCCAACGACCGATTCCCATTTTCGAAGAGGAAATTGAACGCCGGGTAAATTTTCTTAAAATGAGTTCCTCTCCTCCCCGCGCTAACAGATTCAATAAGGACGTTCCGCTTACCCCCAACCCCAACCCCGCCAGCCACGTCCTACCCAATGCCCCTCGCGTTGTCCCTTTTTCTATATAAAAATCTTTAAGCTAACGTCGACGGCAGATAAGCGTTAAGGGCATCGCCTCGAATTTAACGACAAGAGAAAGGCGCGGGTAAACCCAACTCGAACAACGGGTTCGGAAGGGAACATGAACTTTCGTTGCGAAGATTAACAAGAATGTTATCCGTTTTAGTTACTGTCCCTTTATTGGTAAAACGGAATTGTGTATGTAAATTAGGGCTTCTCGCTTTTACTGATATTCACTGTACAAATTGCTGTGGAAACAGCAAATCAACGAGGAAACCGACGGTTGTCATAGCTCTCTCTCCGAGGGCGTACGGTGGAAGGTCGACGGTGGCGGGTATGTGTGTGTGGTGCAGTCCGATATTGTTGGCGGCATAATTGAGGGGCCGGCCCTTAATCAGAGGGCTCCTTTTGACGCGCCACGGCGGCCTGCAATTAGACTGCCGGTGGAGTTTCACCGAACGGGCAACACTTCCACCTCTTCCACTCATTGACTCTGCCGGCGTTTCCGCCCACCAACTTCGCGCCCTTTACAAACGAACGCCGGAAAATAAAGTTTTACTATCTATCCTAATAATTAATCCTCAGCCCGACAACAATACTTATGTATTTCTGATACCGTTAAGAACGGCCGGTTATATTCGACCTGATTGTTATACTATTTAATATATTAAAACGGTCAGTCCGTGACTAAATCGAGTATCCTTGCGGAAAGTACCAAAACTTTATTCCGTCAAAAGATACCAAAATCGTGTCGGGATTACGGAAACGCGAACCATTTTCGGATATCTTGCAACCGCAAGAACAAAAATAAATTCGCAATAAAATATTGGAGAATCCCTATCAGAGATTGTTGAATCGGTACCCGTCGTCACTGTATTTTTCAGAATATTGTAATATTTCGAAAACTTAAGAGCCCCTAAATCCTGGTCTCTTAGTGGCCAGGTGAGAAGGAGATTATTTTTATTGAGACTTAGACTAAAAATAAAGAACGAATTTCTACAATCAATCGAACACAGTGTTACAATTTCGCGTTAAAATTGCATTCCGGTTGGTAGGGTCAACCGAGCAGCCAGGTTAGGGTTAATCGAGTACAGTATTTTTTGGTCCCTTTATTTTGTAACGCAGTCTAGTTCAAACTTATTTCACGCAGGCAGTTGTGGTTATTCGATGGGACAGGCGTGGCGTTGGATCCATCGCTCTTTCATCTGCATACGCTCGTACGTTGTCGGCGCGGATGAGACTTGGAGCCGGTGCCAATTTTCATAAACCACCCCCAGTAGTCGATAACCTCCGCCCTCCCCCCCACTTATAATAAGGATCCGCGTCACCCTGCAAATAAACAACGGGGATTCCCTTCCACGGTGCGGCTCCGGTTCTCGCGCTCCGTATAAAACCCCAGAATTAACCTTCACGTCAACCGAAGTTATACCATTCATCCATCGAGAAAATATATGTTCGCATAGATGCGAAACATCATTTTAAATATCTATTATCAATATAAAAATAATATAATATAAAATAAAATAATAAAAATAATGTAAAAATACAATTTCAGCGAATCCGCACATTTCTTCCTGACGCTACCGGATATAGACAAAAAATTCTCGAAGTCCCAAAAATTTTTGCGTTAAATTAATTTAGTTGAATATTATTTCCTATTTACAAAACGTGGTTTTTTATTTAATAAAATTATATATAATATATGATTACGGTTTTACGGTGCTACAATTTATATGCGCCAACAAGGCGCTAATACTAAGCCCGTAACGTTGTCGTGTGTTGCGGGTTTAGTATCTACATTCTTAACGGCGCCTGAATTGAATTGTTAAATACTGAGGAATTAATTTATACATTAACGGATATAGACTGGAAATATGTATATATATATATATATATATATATATATATAAATTTTAGCAGTTAGTTAACAGTAATCATGTTTTCAGAGATTACATTTTACACCCCATTGAATTATTGAATTATTATTAAATACTAACAAAGTGTATAAAACTTACTTCATCACACATAATAAAATTATATAGTAAATTTTAAATATAATTTTGGGAAATGTTTTTCTATAATTTAAAAGCCCCTTCAAAAATGCCCTGTACGCAGTCCAACCCCTTCCATTGGTAAGCAGCCAGAGGAGGCTTAGAATCAATTATGTCCCGTTTGTCGTTGAAAAGCAAAGTTAAATTTGACGTCAAGGACTGAATGAATGGTGATACGGTTTTTCCCCAGGGGGCCATCAGCTAACCCAGCGTTGACCTCGCAAACAGATTAAGCCCCACGGTCAAAGGGACCTCTGCCGAAAATCGAATGGACCTGGAAAGCGCGCTGGCAAAAAAAAAACAAAAACAACAGAAGAACAAAAATGCTAGCGTTGAATATTCATCAAAAGCAATGGCCGTACTGTCGGCCGAAGCCGGCGATTCGCCTCCCACGGTGTACACTGATTAATCATTTAATAATCCGCACGTGTTAATTTAATTAAACAAAAAAACATAAAGACTGTAAGAAACGAGCGCCTACTTTTTGTCCTCATCTATGACATAAAGGGCGAATGACTTAAAACTATGTTAGTATTCCTTACAATTCAAGTTGGCAATTTCGCCTCAAAATGTCTACCGACAGCGTACTTCTATTTGTACATTAATATGTAACAGATCAACCGTCCAACTACTAAAAAATAGGAAACTAGGAATGAATATTCATCATCGAATAAGTTCAACTTCAGCTGCTGCGTCAGCGTTCGCGTGTCGGAAAGACGGATTTGAAAACTGGTTTGTCTCGCGGGCTTAACAGCCAGTTCTGAGCCCTCTTCTGGGAAATAGTTTTCGGAAAATACACAAACAAATCTCCTATCCGAGCTTTGGAATACGACCGGTGGTCGGTTATGGTGTGCGGGGTGGCGAAGGCGGGAGGTTGGTTTCGCCGTTCCCTCTCGCCCTAAAGCCGATAAAGTAACTGATAATTCTGGGAATAATAGCTTCCGGCCAAGTGAATTTTTATCGTCCGACCCCTATCCACTGGGTTAGTTTTAGTTGTTTTTCTAAGAATCAAAACTGTGTCAGAAAATTCCATAGATTTAAAAGTAGATAATAATTTTAACGACAAGAACCTTCAATTGATCAAATATTGGCGTCACTACTAATACAAGTTGCTGTTAAAATGCTCTGTTTGGAACGCTCTGTTATACATTGCTAAAAAACAGTAAGTTTGTTTTTAAAGAATACAAGAAATAACTGTTCAGAATACGATATTAACTAATTAAATTAAAGACGCCTTAATAAAACAAATAATGACAATCAAATTCGGTTTTTAGGCGCAAATTTGGCCCAAAAATGCGGTTTTCAGTCGCAAAATCAGCTTAAAAGTTTTTAGGCCCAAAAAGGCTGTTTTTAGGCCCAAAAATGCGGTTTTTAGGACCAAAAATCCGGTTTCTAGACGAAAAATAGGCTCACAAGGGCGGTTTTTAGAAACAAAATCAGCCCGAAAAGGAGGTTTTTAGGCGCAAAAATGTCTAGACGCAAAATGGGCCCAAAAATGCGGGTGATTCCTGTATTACTTATCCTCAGAGTACATCCCCCATATTTCTCCGTGTTTCTGGCTTTTCCCCGTGTCCGGTAGCACTTCGTTAATGATTCTATCACGTATTCTGTGTACAGCGGAAAGCCAGCAATTTTAATTGCAACTTTATGCATTTCCACGTAGCAGCATTGTAGATAGCGAACTGCAATTGTGCGTAATGATTGGGTCCGTACTGAGGAAATGAAGGACGATATGGTCGCCTGTGTATGTATAGTTCATATGGATCGCCTGTCCACTGCCATTCGTTGAATAATTGCGACTCCATTTCAATTCAGCTTTTATAATATGTCGTATATATTCTTTACGTTATGCAATTGTACTGCCTTCGCCAATCGCTTTCAGTAATATAGAGTACCTATTAATCGACTTGACAGTTATTCTGAGTTAATACTGCAGTTGCACTGTAGCATTTGACAATGATAGTGCAGACGAATGCTTTAAAATGAAACCCTAAAGATACTGAAGACCGATCAAGTGAAAGACCAAAAATGGGCTGTGACAGAATGTTACAAGAATAGTGGCAATACAAAATAAGTAACCTTTTAATCTCATTTTAATGACTTACTATTTGAGATACTGAAGTCGCCGCTGTGGGAAAATAAATTTTCCACTGATTTAGCATTAACCTCAAAATTTGTTTCCGTTTTGCATTGTTGCCGGTTGATATGAGTCGGACGTGCGAATTCTCAAATTCTGAATATTTCCAATTAATTTGAACGAGTAACACGCTAAGAGGATTACCACCGTAACTGGCAACCGCCTGGCGCTCATCAATGTGCAACTTTATGAATGAAACGTTTTGGGCGTTCAGACGGCGACGGCCCGGGCAATCGGGAAGACTTACCGGTGCATGAATTCGGCACCTAAACGTCAAGTGTACACTTCAAAAGTCAATAAAATCCTCCACTCGACTCGTATCGCGTACTCGCAAGTGTTCAATTATAAACTATTCAGAACGGTCGGTGGGTCGGAATTAATTTCGTTGAAACCCCGGCGGTAGAGATACTTGGGAGCATCTCATTAGTGCCGACTGTCGTAGGCGTAATTCGAGAACAAAAACGTACCGTCCTCACTGCAACACCGTAACCTTTATATATTAAACATTTTGCTCCTCATCTAGATTCATCAAGTGCAAAACACCTATCGTCGCATGTTTGTCAGATTAAAATGCCTAAAATAAAAATACCTATTACAGATATTCATATTTTTCACGTTTTTTGTTATATTTCATTTATTTGTTTTTCCGATCTATCCGATTATTCCTGCTTAATCCACTGCTTAATCGCACTGCTCTGCTTCATAGTAATTTTGAATTATCGGTGAGACATAATTTGGCTTTTAATTTGAGCAAAGTTTGAGACCACGACGAATGTTAGCTTTTGTTAGTTCCTGACATTGTATGAACAAGGGTATAAACATCCTTCCTAATCTTAAACGAGAATAACAATGACTAGTTTCCAGGAATCAGCCTCGAGGGTTCCCCCAACTCCCTCAATAGTTTTTTAATAAAACCCTCAGGAATAAAAATAACGAATGCAGGTCAGATATTTAGAAGGAAATTTTAATTATTCTTTTCAGCTAAAACTGGCTTCTTGCAAAAGTGAAAAACAATCACAGAAAAAGAAAGAAAGGAGATCAACTAATATGTTTCAATTCTATTTACTATTTTGTTACGGTCTGTATATGAAAACGTTTATCTAATGCTCAAAACAATGAATTATTAATGAGTTCCTCTATACCATACACAGTGACAATTATCAATGATTCAATTGAAGTGAAAGGCCATAAAATGAGCTCATAAAATTCAACTTGTGTTCCGCAAACGTTGACCCTAAGTAATAGGACTATCGACTTAGAATAATTCTTGCCAATACCTGTCTACGGGCACTCAATGCTGTACAGAATTCAGAATGAGGTCCATGAACCTTATCTAACTTGAGGCATCTGTACAATCTTCGGCTGTACTTTTGGCGGAATATTTTAAATATATATTTCACGGCAAATATCGATAAATCGAACGGTGTCGGCTATTGCGGGGGAGGCGCAGGATTCCTGGTCGGAATGTCAGGGGGCGGCCCCGTTGGCCGCGGCGCATACGAATGCGGAGAAACCCCCTCCCTCCAAACACCCCAACAACGGTCTATAAACTGGGCTGACTCTTCCCGCTCCCTCCCCCCCCCACCCCAACTGCCACATAAATTGAACAATACTTCATACAGACGACAAGTCCCCACCCCCTTTCCGCGTTCCCGACGTTCATTTTCGCTCCACCGCTCCTGAAAAATCTCCGACATCGAACGTGGCATCCGTTCACATGGTATTTTATACAAAAAAGACGAAAAATCGAAAAAAATGAAATAATAACAATTTGAACATTTTAACGTAATAGTCATACGTTTCTGAAAAATCTTCTAAAATAACTTGTCTGGCGGCATCGTCGGAGATAATAATTATTTGACACGTTAGATACGTATAAACAATTAAAAAACAAAAAATAAATGGAATAAATGATGAAATACTGAGTATGTAGTCTATACATGGACAGAATATCAAGAATGTAAATTCATATAATAAACCCTACATTGGTTTCGTGGGTTCTGTCTCCTCTCGCTGGTTTGGTCTTTTGCTAGACCGGTTTTGGCTGTTCGCCATCGTCAGCCAATATAAACTAGTATAAACAAACGAAATCTAAGGTAAACCCTTCATAATATTGATAATATCCCTAGGGAATATTGATTTCCTCCCCGAGTTTTTCTTATATTTTACAGAAATTAGCGTACAGAAAAATTCTTTATTGTATTCAAAACCTAGTGGGTGATCTGACCACGTGAGCGACACCTCAATTGCACATTTCCCCTCAGGATCAGTAGAGGATCTTAATGTCTAACAAAATTAAGAGGCGAGTTCTGGAGTTCCCGAGCATTTGAAATAACATCATCCCTCTTTCGAGTTTCTCGTTCGTTTGGTCGACGTTAGACAGACTTGGTTCCGGCTTCTCGTCCTCGTTTCTAGTATTCCCTCAATATGCCATTACAGCACATGCATTAGATTTATTACCATGCGCGGAAATTCATTCGAAACGACTACAAAATCTGAATATTCGGACGAAGCTATAAGTCGGCAGATCGTAATTTTTCTGTAATGCCCTTTCGCATTGAGCATATTTTCTTCAAAGACATTTTCATGGCTAATAAATTCTGAATTTAATTTAATGCATAAATAAGGACCATTTTCCTGGGCCAGTACTTTAATATTAAGAGGGGAACAAAGTTTTTTTTAGAGGAGGTCGTATTTTTTAAATACATTGCCGTCGGGCCTACTTTTATTAAGTCCAGGACTCCTCCTTACGTTTTTCACTCCGTTTTAATTCCGACACCCCGCTACCTCCGTTTTCACAAACTTGGAATATAAAGAATGTACATAAATATCCTAGGTATCTACGATGTCTACAGAACCACAAATTGTCCTGAGAATTTAGTTAACGATTAAATCTAATTTAACGAGTTTTATATTCATACATTGATGTTAACCGAATATATACGGTTTCTAAGCGAGTGCCAGCCGCGTAGGGGAGAAATAAGGATAATTAATTTCAGCTTGATGCTATGGTGGGCGGACAGAGGCGGTACAGGAAACAGAGCAAAGCTCTTAAGTCAGATTCAGAAATCCAACTTAGTTAATTCTGAAATTCATACACTGGACGCAAGCTCTGGAGCCGAGTCGGATGGGTGGCCCTGACCGCCATCTGTAATTAAGTAATCCTTATACTCATCCCTTCCACTCATCAAATTTGTTCGCGTTTCAAATAAACCGGAAAATTATTTGCTAAAATTACATCATTAATTTTCGGTTTCGGTCATACATATTCAATGTATTCGTGCATATTCATATTAGCTAAGAATGTTAACACTATTATAATTACAGCTTCCATAGCGAATTTATGTTTTATATTATTTTGATTTTTATTTCTCTTTTGCTAATTACCGTATCCACCGTATTCTGAGTGATGCTTTCCCAGGAGCGTTTCCACGGGCAATTCGAGGGACAGATACAATTTCAATTTATGTAACATCAATTATTAGAATGGATTGTTCTTGTTGGTCGGTGGTCGGAGTGTATTCCCTTTTTCGCCAACCCAGCACGCCTTCTGGTCACGGAACAAATTGAATCAGCCATAGCTGTACGCCAGCAAAAGCGAGCGAAACAGATAGAGAATAGATAGAGTTCAAACTTTTTGGAGAATTAAAAAACTTCTCCCGTCGCTATAGCAATTTTGTACAGTATCTTCGAACAAGGGTGTCTCAAGGGTGCGCGGATAAAAGGGACCGGAGTCATTTTTCACTTGTTTTAGTGTAGGGTCGAATTACAATAAAACCAGTGTAATTCGAAATATTTTAACTGTTTCATCAAACAATGGTTTCAGAGACAAGCCATTAATTTTTAGATATATAGACATGTACAAGCCGAGAAGTGGAGTCGGAAAATAGCAATTGATGATATCTGGAGAATTTCCTGTATTTATAGAAAATTTCGCGTTTTATTCATGATCATTAGAGGTAACCATCAAGGAAAACGTTGTTCCATGTTAGTTGATAACTGAAAATAAAATATTTCGTACTTTTATTATTCCATTTATATCCGTATTTATATTCCGTACCACTGCGTGATATGGTATTAGGAACTGTAGACGGGCATGCAGTGCTGCCTCTATTGGTACAAAACGAAATTTGACTATCATCGTTTTCAGTCTTCCCGCAAAATGTCTCGAAAGACTCCGGTTGAGGGGAAAGGAGAGCCCGGAAGTCGGGTTTACGTACCGTCGTAGGTAGGGCGTAGGGCTGTTATTACTCCTCGCCGTGAAACCGCCGCGGCCCCCCCCCCCCCAGTCAAACGGAATTCTCGGAATCGCTCCGAGAACTCGGAGTAACGTTACAAAAGTAGGCTCCCCGGACGGAGAAAGGGGAGCGGAGCAGTCGTGGGACGGCGCTAAGGTAAATGCGAGAGGGTGGCCGGGCGAGGCGGGGTATTAAATTTACATCAAAGCGAGGGCGCGTCGCCCTCCCGACCCCGGGGTAATTAATTCGGACAGCAGTAGGAGGACCCCCTCTACCCCTCCCCCACCGCCCACAGTCACAACGGATTACCGGCGAGATATCCGAACCGAAAAGCCCAGGAAATATGCCAGCGCCACTACCGATTCTTAATTAATTCCCGCCTCTTTTCCACTAATATTTACCTTACTACCCCAACACCATACGACAATTATTATTTATTTATTCCCTAATAAGTGCCTTACACTATGCCCTTGGATATACCAATAAACAAATAATATATGAAACATGAATGTCAGCAACTTTTTCATAATGTCAAGTTTTTATGCGCGCGATTTCCCTTATTTATTATAATTAAAGCGTGTACTAAAACATTAAATTAATTAGAAAGGGCATACGTTATTCTCCGAGGGAAGATTTCGTCAAACGAATTAGCCCTACCTTCGTTATAATTCATAAAATGAGAGAGGTTTACATTACACAAATGTCAAGTACTAGATTGAACTAGACGGAAAATACTTTTAAATTTATTTGTTGAAATGACCTACAATTCAACGAGTTCATCCTTTCTCCTTTATTTTTCAGTCTACCTGTAAAAATAACTCGTGTAAAATCCGGGTAAAACCCCAAATTGTGGACATACGCCCCCCCCCCGCTGTACAGCGCGCCTGTAAACCTATCACTCGGGGAATTACAAAACACAAGCGGGGATCAGGAATAAGCAGCGCGGAAAAATGGGAGGAGGCCGCGGTGGCGGGATTTCGGGAAACGGCAATCCTTTTTACCGCGCGGCAGAGGACCCCTTCTCCTCCCTCTCTCTCCACCGAGGACCATCCGCAGGAAAAAGGATTACATTGGAGACGACCCTCTTCAACATTATAGCTGGTAGTGACGTTCCCCCGGCGACCGGTCGGGCCGATTCGGAGCGCTGAAATATTTCACGCCCCAGACACACAATCTGCCCTCCGAAATCGTGGTCCGATCGAGCGAAATGCGAGCCCCTTAATTCGGGACGCCGAAGCGCAAAAAGTGAAAAAATGAAGAATCGTCCAGAAAAACGTAAGGCCCGAACGCATTTATTTTATCCGAACGGGGGTACACTTTTATATTTTATTCCGATCGTATATCGCTACAATTCGTGTTTCCTCGGTAGGCTTTCCGGACACAGAACATCGTTAATTCTTCAGTTAAGTCCAACCATCGGCCCAACAGATTTCTCATTTGTAAAACCTCGGTTTTATTTTAGAATACCTGTTTTGTGGTCCGCGAGGGGTTGGAACACCATAGATCTCGTGTTTCTGTCTCCTCTCGCTGGTTTGGTCGCCTAACACAACTTACCGGCCCTGAAATAGACATTGGACAGCACAAGTGACAGTGAGTGTGCAGTGGGGATGCCCAAAAACATCCAAAGTGCCAAAACTGACTAACAGCGCTACTGAAGATGGCGAGCAGCCGAAACCGGTGTGGCAAAAGACCGAACCAGCGAGAGGAGACAGAAATTTGTTTTAGCTGAGAGAGACTGCATTTCTTTCAGTAAATTATTTCAGCCTACAATATTAACTAATGGCCTGCAACAAATAGTCAAGTCTAAAGTTCTTTTGTTTTTCGATAAGACTTGAATAATTTTCGGGAATGCTCGCTAATCAATTTCGTCACGAAATGCTCCCGCCCCCGCCCCCCGTCGCGGTTTCTACTTCAGGAAGTGATGGAAGAAAGCCTCCGGCGACTGGGGTAGTAATGTGTTTATTATTATAAGACGCACGTGCGGGAGTCCCATCAATGGATCATTAGGGGGGTGAGGGCGGGGGCGTTTGAATCAGAAATTGTTGGTGGGGGCGGCGCGGCTACTACATACTGCATGAGAGCCGCCGCCATTTCGGCCCACACCCCCATATCTATATTCGACCGGAATTTATTTTTCCATCAGCCTCTATACCTCTCCGCCTAGAAGAAATAGAATACCCAATAGGCGAGCGAGAAATCCCCAAAATGATTTATTGCCCAACATCTGGGCTAATGAAGAATCGACCTCGATATTAGTTCCTCCTAATAACAGAGTACAGCCCCTTACGAACGAACAAAACCTAAATTGTATTTATGAATATACAAGGCATATAGGGGCAATATATTACAGACACAATAATAATATATGAAAGATTAAATACTAAGAGCAGATAGAGTACCTTACAAATAATAAAATTATTAGAAACGATGTAAAAAACTATCGTTGTTAGTTTACACCGATACATAAAATTATTAAATTGATCATTTTTGCTATATACAAGTTGAATTTTATTTTATAAATACAACTAATAAATAATTCATTAAGTGATTTAATAATAATATGTAATAATTATAATTATAATTGAGGGGGATTTGAAAACTGGTAAATGGAGGGTTCCTCCGGTCGGACACGAATGGCCTTATATTCGCAATATTTTGACCTATCCCATTAGTCGTCCTGTTATCCGCTACACTGCGCTAGTGCTCTACAGGTAATTGCGCCTATTGATTAGGCCACCCGCAATACATTCTGGCCGCCACCGGCCAACACCTCCCCGTCTACAAAAAGACAAAAAAAAATAAACCAACCCCATTAGACTAGAATCATTATCCCAGCCTGAAAACTGATACAGTCATTGTTTCGAAAATTCGCACGCATAAGGAATACACGGCTGCTAACATTTATCTCAACCGATCGCGACAAACCGTTCGAATAAACCGCAATAACGAAAGTTATTGGCAACGTCCGTGACAGGTTTATTTCAGTATTTTGCAAAAAGTGGCATAAAAAATATTTTTTGCAGAACTTCCAGCCCAACCAGGTAAAATGTAATTCACAATTATACGAGCTAATCATTCTACCACGAGGAAATTGAACATCGGAAAATATTCCTTTATACCGTATACATTTCATCGCATAATTTTAATTTAAGTAAGAATGATGACTTGCAGAATAAATAGGCGATGTAGAATTCCGCGTGAAATATTATTCAATTGAGTGGAATCGAATAACGATGGGTCACGAAAGCGATAATATATAATTACTAGATATTATTATCCTTTCAAATCATGGCATTCGCCATTTATTTTTCGAACTAATAGAGCCTAAACGTTTGATCATACGGCCACCTGTCAACAGATATATTACACAGTTTTAATAACTTCGTAGCTATGTAAACCGGAAAAATGTTTGGTTCTATGATATTCGTAGAATTAGGAGCATAAGGACAATAGTCCATTTTGTCCTTGCGGTCCTTTATGGAAGTAAATAATGGAGGATTTAATAATAATAATATTAAAAACAGATGTAACGACGTAGGTTTCAAAGTGGTACAGCGCGTTCATTGTGGGTTCAGTGAATTGGAAATTTATCCGATGGAATAAATAATTCCAAGGAGCGTCGAATGCATATTCACTGGGGGGTGCGCTCGCAATTACAGTCTCCTTGAGACTCTTTAAAATCTGCTTACCGAACTGAATTTACTTTTAAAAACATCTTTCAGGACAATGTTAAAATGGTGCAATCAACATTTGCCGCGCTGACCTCCTGCATGCGGCAATTATCGAAGCGGCCCCCTGGAAACCAATTTGGCTTTACCTTTGTTATTCTACAAGGGCGTGGGAGGGGGGGTGGATAAGGGCTGTCTTTCTTTGATGGTCCGCCCTTTAAGAACAACTAGCCCCGGCAGCCAATTACGGCTGAACCAAAGTCGGCGAATCGTTTATGGCGGTTTTGTAGAAGTAAGTGACCGATAATGGAAGAATCGCGACCTTCCAAGATTCAGCAGGTGAACGGATTGTTCTTTTCTCGATAGATACAGAATCAGGTCTGTGATATATATGCAGAAATTAGATTGAAACCGTAAGTGGAGGGCTCAAAAACGATAATACAATATTATTCGCTATCGTATTTTTTCTAAAACAATTTATCGGGAGTAAAAAATGAAGCCTAGCCACAGACGTTAGACAGCTACGTTATATACAAGCCTTAAAATATGCTTAAAAATAAAAAATCATCCGTTCGATCTTCTGAACCTATAATTAAATGATATAAAACTACTAATGTAAGCGAGGAGCTGAAGCCAAACATTCGCATATCAAATTATAAATTATGTCCAATAAAGCGATTGAAACTACCTGTTTTCTACTAAGAAATACTCTTTACCTGTTACAGATTTGTCGTATTGGATTATTTGGTTCTGCGATTCATATACGGAATTTCCACTCGTCTATTTTGTTTCAGAAAAGACTATTCGAATATTCGTCGTCGTCAGTTATATAGTGGTTGATTTATCCTTGTCAAATTTCGATGAAACTACCTGTCAGTGCTGCCACCACACTTACGTCAACAGACAGTCTACGCTAGTTTCTCACAATATTACAGAAAAATGACAACAATTTATATGTAATTCTACTGAGGAAACTTGAGTTTAGGTGCTCCCCTCGTTTGATCGGCTGAACGAACCCCTACCCCCGTCTTCGAATTTTTAATTTATTTCAAGTAAACGTTTAGTGGGTTAATATCGTAAAATGAAAATCTTAAATGACGATGTTCAGGATTAGAATGATGCAAAATGTAATAGCCTTATAAATGTAATCGTGGATACGGTAAATTCCATTCTTAAGCTTCCTGTCGCTCGTAGAAAAATTAGCTCGTTACAGTTATCACCCATTTTGTGCTGACGTTTTACAACAAAACCGTTGATTTTATATTAATTTCCAATAAATCTCGTAGGCGATAAATAATCTTTGGTCTTATGCCGGCCGAGATAGTTTCCGAGTGGGAGATTCATGGTTCTTATCAGGCACAACCCCGGGCCGTTATTAATAAATTGTTCCTCTCCCCCGGCTGACTCAGCCCTTCTCCGGAGCTACGAAATTTCTTCCCTCGGATCTCGGCGGCCATAATAAATCCTAATCAGATTTTTTTTCTTAAAAATCCCGACAAATAAGATTTTTCCTAAACGATCCAGTCCCTGTGCGGGTTTCATCCACGGCAATATATTATCCCTTGTGCAACCTAATAGAATTTTTATATATATATATATATATATATATATATATATATATATATATATATACATATAGGCGTTGGCCTATATATCAAACAGTTTCAATTTCAATAATTTCCCAGTGAACTTTTAATGAAAATGTACGTAGGATTTGAAAAAAAGGATTAAAGGGAAAAAATCACCAAATTCGAAATATAACAATAATGGACCTTTCAATGAATTGAAAACGCGATTGGTCCGTAAAGATTAGTCACGAATTATTTTTAAGCTCAAATTAAGTGCCGCGGACGATAATCGGACGCTATCCGCGCATTTGCATTGGGCACAGTCAGTTACTTTATTTCATTCCTTTTACATTCAAGCAATAATCATTAATGCGCATTTAACTATAAAAAATTATAATATTTTTATTCCAGTATCCGTTTCAATAATTATACAAATTATTTCTAAACTGATTAATTAATAGTGATCATTTGTGCATTGAAAATGACCAATTGTTTTCAAAATTATTACCAATATTTATCGCATTTAATCATTGTTATTATTTCATCTTCATATTATTATATACAATCATCAGTAATATACAACACATCGAATTTGTTTTTCAGATATTATTTACGATAAGAAAAAACTGTAGATTAAAGTGTTAACTTACACAATGAATTTTTAAATTATATATTATTGAAAAACCTGCAAAAACCACGTTATACATTTTATCTGTAGGATTAAATTCTTTCCAAAATGTCAGGTGCGTCAAATTGAATTGTTATTAACAGAGGCGACCCACAGTTGGGGGCGGGGAGACGGTGGCTAGGGGCCGCTATCAAAACAGAACGGGCGCTTGTTAAAGAACAATGAGCCTGTATTGTGCATTGTTTGCAGGGCCCGGCTACAGATTCAGACAGAGAGTGGGCGGGGGCGCACAAGTATAGCGCCATTGTGCACGCACTAGGACCGGTTCAACATCGCCAATAAGGCGGACCCGATTGCCCCTTTTTAGACTCGCGATACTGTCCGACAAAAGTCCCTCACACTTGGGAAGGCGCCTGCCAGCACACCACAAAAGGCCTAGATTGCACAACCTTAGAGAAGCTAAATGTTACCTGCGGGGAATGTGAAACTTATCCGTATCATCTTCTCTGTTGTTGCGACTGGCGTAAAACATTTATTAGCAGTTTCGAGAGTAAATACCATACTCCACCAGAGTTATGAAGTAATAAAGGAGGAGGTATATTGATGTTCAATATATATTGTGAATAATTGAATATTGCTTGTTATTATACCGTACTTCAGCGGGAACTCGAAGAAATAACAGGATTTTAGGGTCCCATAATTTTCCATTGCTCCGAGTGTAATATATTAGGTGAATTGGGCGTCGAGGTAAAATAACGTCAACGTTATTTTCCAATCGAGTATTATTGGGCAAGTGTAATAACTTTTCAATTGGTAAAACATTATCCCGGTTCTGGAATTTACTGCAGTAGTCCCTTCTGTGAACGCCTCGGATTTTAGTATGGCAGGAGGGCCAAAAATAACTTAAAAGGGCTCATGAAGGGCTTTCACATATAGTGCATTACGAATTATTATAATTTTAATATAATTATTATCGTTCGTAGTATTATTCTTGGCATTTGATATGACCGAAAATAATAATACTACAGGAACGAAATTAGAGTTTCTTTTCTGAGTTTTGTCCGAGAGGCTAATCGTTTTTGACCCCTTTTAAATTTAAATTACGCCGTTATAACCCTTAATACGGAATGCTCAAAGAAAAAGGGGGCCGGGCGGAAGTGAAACGGACGAGCGGTTTTAAGTTAATATCCTTAACAAGGGCCCGAGGCCCGGGTCCTCCCACATATCCTCATTAGCCAGATACCCAGGAGGGAGAGAGAGAGAAAAAGGAGGCACTCGCCTAAAAACAGTGGGGCAAGAATCGAGAAATACAATTAGCTAAACCCCCTCCCCGCGAACTCCGGGCCTAACGGTGAAACATGCCCAGTAAGATTTCCACTGACTTTGTATTCCTGCTTTTCCGAATCCGCTCCGGTGGAATTATTTTTACTATCTTTCTTATTCCCATATGGCTGCTCATTAATCATGATTTGTCCCAAGAACACACTAAGACGATGGATTTTCAATGCGGCCGCTACATTCTTCCCTTTAAATTTGAGAAGGGTTTTGTTTATGTTTTAATTAATAATTGTTCTATACCCTGGGAGTTGATTCCTTTCAGTTTCAAAACAGTTGTATTTAACAGATAATTTTAACAATAATTTCAATTCAAGGATTAGTCAGAGCGAATTTTACAACAGTCCATATTATTCATGGATGGTGGAGGGCATTCATTGGACCCGATTAAATGAAAACAGGTGACGCTCGGATATCATTCCCGGCCTTTAATGAGGGCAAATCCCAGCGCAACCTAATATTTATTGGTTATTTTTAGGGACGATTATCCGATCGAGGACCGACGATTTATTCAATTCTGCGCAATTGAACTGCGATATCGTGTTTGGACAGGCAGTATTATACTCCGGCTGAAATATAGCTACTATACATTCTTGATAAGTAGGGCCGACAGCAGATAATATTCATCAGTACGAGCAACCCGTTCTGAAATTATATAACGGTTACAAAATATCATTCCTTATATAATATGTAAATAACTGTTAAATATAATACAACGGCGTCCATCAGTCCCCGCCTAAGAGCATTAATTGATACCTGTATATCAATTAATATTATCTACAATCGTACACTGAACAAAAAAGCGTGAAGCGTTTCAGTGGAGAGAAAGCAACAATTTGGTATGAGTAGGGGCCCGGGCCCTCGGGCTGGTCGGGGGGGTAACTCGGGCGCAATTATTTATTCGGAGCGCGGATCCCAATTTGGCGGCCTAATTGAGGGCCACTGGCTGCTTTAGATGGTACGGTCTCGTCTAGCGTAAGCGTTCATTAGGAGGCCGGCAATCAGTAACACATTAAGGGGGAGGCCCAGCGCCCACCACACACCGTTCGATACCGGCCGACCGTTTCGAACCGATTCAACTCCTTAATTATTGATACAATTTGCAGCCAACATTAAACTGAACCGCTGCCCTGAAAGTAAATTCCTGGCAGTAAATTCACAGCGAATACCGGAACACGTAAACTTTGTAGTGTAGCTACAAATTCATCGATGCTATGATCATTTTAAAACATTTTCCCTTATTCTGCTGCAAATCTTAAGACACAATATTATTAAGTTTGAATAACGCTGTTGCAGCATTAATGATCACTCGTGAGGTCATGTTTTGATGTAGGTCTATACTCAGTGTTACCGGGACTTCAGCATTCGGTCGGTAGTTATGAAATTTCGACCGACAAAGAACTCGAGATCCTCAAGTAAATGGCTCAACTCAATTACGCCCAGTTTCTTCTTCGGCAGTCGAAATTTGTGAGTAACTCAGATTATTATAGGATGGCGTGAAGTTAGAAATGAGTGGAAACACAGTGGGGCGTGTTATAACCATTACATTTCGTATAGCCGGTTACGTAATTCATGTCAAGGGTACCAAAAGAAAAACACATTCCGGGGGAACAACAGAGACTGAGGATTAGCGGAATGATCTGGGTCAGATATAGCTCGGCGGCTAATGCCCGGCGGTTTAACTTGAAAAACCCGTAACTAGCCCCGGCGGTGTAGGGCTTCTCCTTCAATTGGAATATGTAAAGGATCGAACCTTTCCAGAAATACAGTTTTTACGTCCGCCGCAACGCTTTGAACAGCGCCTAGCGTTTTGCGCCATTACGGAATTTAACCACAGGGCCGTTCCGACGGCGGAACGGCGGATAAACAGACACTTGGGAGAAATATGAGACTGGATTTTTCGGGCCCCGGTTTTTATTCGGGCGCCCCTCCCCCCGTATTATGCAGACCGGTCGGAGTCGGAAACACTTTTTTCCCGTTCCGTCTGTCAACCCCGCCCCCTCTTCTCCCTTCCATCCCCACCAACAACAGAAAAATGAAAAACTTTCCTCCGGCCCCGTTCTTTCCGAGCGTGAAAACGGCGGTCCCGCCGCGTTTTGCGAAAACTTAATTGTACCGAACTTTCGCCGAAAAGAGTTTTTTACGGGCCCGGGGCCCGGCCGACTATCGGAAAATGAATTATTTATGTTGCGCAGAGCCGGGCGGGCCTACACTTTTCGTGTCCTAGGGCCGATACTGTCGGTATGATAATGAAGAGAAGTCAGTCTATCATGAAAGTCGACAATCGCGCATTCATCTTGCAGCATCCCAGCTGCAACCATCGTGTAGAATTTCATCTACAATACAAACTGTGCTATAAGAACGCGTGATGTATTTATGATGTGTCTATGTTGGGATATATAGACGACTGCTGCAAATATGGATATCTTTTAAATATTTCCGGGACTGAGAAGAGAATAAATTCAATTCTAATTCAGATTGTCATTAAATTTTTATTTAGATTGGTCAGATATTTATATAACTGAATAATTTTCTAATATAATAAGCAATATTATAACGACAACAAAATTCTGAAAACTTATTATTTAAAAAACCGATTGTGAGAATTACTTTATTTACATAGAAGAACAAAATCAATCGAATAATTTTTTTAGTTCGTGATCTCTGGAATAAATAGAAATAATTCTATAAATAGGATTACTGCAACACCTTTAGAGTCCTCTTTAGAGCCGGAATTTTAAACTTTATTTTGTTGTAATGTTCCAAACACTGAAGTATGATAATAATCGGACACAAGGTTTTACGAGATAACGGCCGGAACACACTATTTTCATTGTTGAATAAATGCTGACAAATCATGCACGATAATTAAAAATATGAAAGACTTCATTTCCCGACGGCATCCGGCAATTGTTTCTGCAGTCGCGTGCATTTGCTACTGGAACGTATAATTACAATACGTTCGCGGCGAACTAGACGAAATAATGTAGAGATTGGCCAAAATATAAATTAGTCGGTGCCAAACAATTTCACCTACTGGTTGATTTCGATATTCTGAGAGATAAATTGAGAGCTGCTATTATGAACGCAGTGAAAGAATAATAAATCAATTGAAATTATAATGCACATGTGATTATATTCATGTGACCTGAGGTCTAACTACCTCCCTTTGAATGTTTCACAAGATTAGGTAACAAAATATTTTTGCAAGTACCAAGAGTTTCAAAGTTAATAATTGGGCAATTGATGAATTATAATGTGATGAAATAAACATGTTCTGTTTTTTATGTAAAAAAACTGCTATTAACCACTATTTTTACCCATATATTTCTTTCCACTTGGATTATCTCAAATGTTCTTCAAGAAATAAATAGTTAAACTAATTGCGTCTGTCTGTTCCATCGATTTAACCCAATCCGGAACAAAGAAAACCTCAGCATCACGAGCTGTAAATATAGTTCGAAGTTCTCAGATGAAATGCTACGGAAAATATTTGGTACGTGTGTGTACGTGAAAATCGACGAGTACGCAGCCGCTCCGTGATACGCCCTGATTATTTTTCCGATGATGTCCCTTTCATGGAAATTTTACGAGCTCCTTCGGCTGCCGTTTTGGGCCCCGGGACGAATTTATTTCCGAGGCATTGACCGTGGGGGAGCGCCGGTCACCTCGTGATTAGATATTGAGGGGAAGGGGGGAGGTTCGGCCGGAAAATTATTTCGAATCGGTTCGAGCCCCGACGCCGTCCCGCACGATTTAAACTGCGACCCGCCGTTCGAGTTTAAATCGTTCGGAACGTTTCTCCTTCGGCGGAGAATTGCGCTTCAGCGGATATCTCTGTCGCTCATTTTAGAACTGTTGGGGATGGAATATATTACGGGGATGTTATCCAGGTCCCTTGTTGCAGCACGTAGTGTTTGGAATAGAAATTTAAAATATTTGTCTAACGATCCGAGGAAACATTGTGCATAATCGATGGACAACTCCCATTCACCGATTTGGCAGTAACCGTTTTCGACTCTTCGCCACTCTTACGTCTCTGAGGAGGACCGAAATCGGGATATCATTTTGGGATTCGTAAGTCCTTAGTTATCATAGCTGTTACCTTCAATTATGAATTTTTATTTCAGGATGATTACATTCGCTGGGAAATAACCGCGGACGAAAAGATAAAAGTACTGTAAATATTAAACGGAGTCGCTTCATCGCTCCTTCGAATTAATACCGAAACAATTCGCCGCGGTACAATAAATTTGGGCGCGTGGAACATGCATCACCCCCCCCCCTCTTAATAATGGGAGAAGCTCGAACTTTAACGCTGTATCAAAACAGGGCTCTCTCTTCCTCCGCCGGCCTAAATAACTGGACTGGGCCCTAGGCCCCGATTTTATAATTAGAGCCATAAGTCCCGCTTAGCCTTCGGGCCTTGAAACTTCGGTGCAGAGCCCACAGAGCATTATCTTTAATTAAAACACGAAGAGAGGCCAGGAATCGGTAGAGAAACTCGGCAAATCCAATCGAGCCTCGCTCGTAAAGTGCGTGGTTTCAAATTAATTTTCGTTCTGATGTGATTAGATACTTTAAAACAAAATCAGAGAAAAACTATAGCAGATGTCGGCCAGACGAGAGAACGAACTAAAAAGAAACTAAATTTTTTTCGAGAACTAGATAGAGTTAGGGTAAGAGGGTGGAGTAGTTGAGTGTAATTCTAAGTTGTAGAGATGGCCTAATCTGAGCCGGATACCGACAACTGATGGGTGGGGGGTTAAAGGAAGGTTGGGAGGGGAGGACGAAGTTGGTGTGTGGGTGGCGAGGATTTACATAGCCAATCAGCTACTAATTATACATTTCGATTAGCCCCGACCAATCCCCGAACATCGTGGCGCAAGCCCGGGCATTATGTTTCAGGTTAAAAGCGGAATTGATTCCAACCGGGTCGGTCGCGTGCTGACCGTACGGGGGGGAACCGTTTTCGGTCGTAAATTTACTTTCGGTATACGCCTTGAGCGCACCTTACGAAACGAGTTAGATAACTGGAGGATTTTCGGGACTATACTGAGACCCTTCACACAACAGGACGCGTTCACGTCGAATACATTGAATAATTCAATTTTATTAGGTACCGTATTCCAATTATACCGCTCTGGTGCCAAAGTACTGAGCTGAATAGAGTGAGAATTATTTATTTAATTTCATCAGGGCTAGGTAGTATGAAAGACTGCGATACGCTTGATATCCAGTTCTATATGTTTAAAATATTGATCACGTAAGTGAATATGGGCTACAGTGTGTATAAAGGGACTAGGAACGCAAGAAAAGCCAAATAGTCAACGCCAGAAAATTGAATGACTAAAATATAGTTATCTCGCGTTCCTTTGACACATCTCTCTTTGAGGCCAAAACGCCATTTTCCTGTAGAAACATAAAAACTATTTCTGTTGGCGGCAAATTTCTTATTGATCTTTATAAGACTTATTCTTATCACGGGGGAGGGTAGTCAGAATAAAGTTTAGTGCTTTAGTTTTCCGAAAGGTATTATGAAGTGGACAATTATTGTAGGGACTCACCAACAACGTTGAGGTGTATGAAATGGCTCATGTGGGGCGTGGTGCTTATCTGGCACTCGTAGATTCCCGAATCGCGGTGCTGTGGGTACTTGATCTGCAGGCTCCAGTCCTCGGAGCTCTGGTGGTGGATTGCCCTGAACCTCTGGTCCGAGGTGTAGGTGTACCGCCCGACCGTCAGCAGGTGGATGTCCCTGTGCCTCACCCACGAGACCTGAAATCAGAAAAAAATTGATTTCCGGACAGTGTATAAAAAAACAACATAATCAGAACATTCCTCATATCTAGAACAATATAATAATACGAAGATTGAGCACTAAATAAATTCCAAAACCCGTTGATTTCGAATCAGACAGGAACTCGGAGCGCTAGCAGTCGATAAGAACATGATTGTACGTCTAGGACTTCAGCCATCCAGTGACCTTATATATCCCATCTATCAATGTCAAGGACCAATATCAGAACGTATATAAGATGTGTCTATTTTCCCGACACAGAACTGGATGAAAGTACCTGTTTGAGCATTACGATACGTATTCCACAAGGACGATACGAACAGTCAATTTAAATGTTAAATATATTTAAAAAACGCCAACTAAATAAGTATCTTAAATTTATTATTCTTCACACCTGATTGTATCAAGCTTATTGAATCAATGTAACTGATCCCGTGATTAAATTAACATATTTTCTGTTTATATTACAATAATATTAGTCTCACTTGTAAATCTAGGAATGCGCAAATAATCGCAGAATACGGTCGGGCAGAATAGGTGGAAAAAAAATTAACCCTCATTACGACAATAACATTCACGATTTTCTGTTCATTCATTTTCATTAGGTAAAATCTAATAGCTTCTAAGAGTTAAATTCCCTTTGAGATCAATGGTAAAAGATAAATTAAATTTATAAACTCTTTCAGATAAGAAACATTTACCCTCAATTGCTCTGCTGTTTATTCCTAAATATTAATACGGCAGAAAACCTTTAATCAAAATAAATATCGTGCATTAGAAATGACACAATAAAATATATTGCAGGTGGGAAAATCGGAGTCCTCGCGAAAAAACATTCCCGTTGGGCCACTTTCGGAAATGACCTCATAACGCAGGATTCCTCAAAAGTTTCCGATATTTCGGAAAACCCGGCCTCGGATATATGCCGTGGGTTGGAGGAAACTTTTCGGCCGGCTCACAATGCACTCGGCGGAAGTGGAAAAACTTCCGGCGCCGTCCCTCCCGGGAAAAAGGATTTTCGCGGTCCATTTAACAGGGGCGCCGGCCATTTCAATTTCTGTGCATAACCCTTCTACGCCGGCGAAGTCGACCGGGCAAACTCGTCCCGACCGCCGCCTCTTATTTTTATACAGCCCCAGCCCCGGATAACGGCAACGTTTTTAAACGGGGGTTTCATCGCCGACACTCCTACAGCATTAATGTAATTATTTCGGACGAGATGGATGAGAGAAAGAGAAAGAGAGAGAGGGAGAGAGTGAGAGGCGGATAGAGAGAGAGAGAGGGAAGGGAGGACGTCCTCCAGGAATTGACGTTATCCTTTTAATTTTTCAGTTACCGGCGGAGGAGGTTTACTTTTAATTTGGGGAAATGTCAACAGAGCGTGGCAAACGGTTTGGGAGGCTGTTATCCGCTAGGTCTATAAGTTGCGCATAGGCCTCTTTTGGCCTTTATGTTGTCTTCAGTGGAATTACAATTAATTTCTCTTCTTATTGATCAACTTTGTTGATCTTAAAACTCTTCAAAACCCCGAAAAAGCGTTGAATTGATATAAATCCGTTACTACAGTTCCGGTGGTTGATAAAATCTTACAATTCCAATATAAAAACCATCAAACCGTTCCGGTGAAGGTTATTTGGTTTTCCCAGCTAAAAATGTCCCCGTGACGAGGAGGCGTTCAATCCGACTACTGGTGGGTCGCCTCAAACAAAACCCATCCGGAAGTTGAATTCAAGGTGTTCAAAATTAGCTCCGATTCCCCTACTATCAATTTGATGGCACTCTATATTGGAATAGTATACGGAAAAAGCGTAATAGCAGTTGGGGGGTCAATAGACGATGAACGGCAGGTGGGATGACATATTTCTGGAGCCGCCTCAGTCCCCAAGACGAAAATGATCTTCGAGGGCGAGAAGGAAGCTGGGGAAAAGGTATTCGGCCTATAAAAAGTAAGAGCCCCCGCCTTTCCACCGCTAGCACCACCTGACTTCCTACGCCGGCCGAAGAGAGAAGGAATTTCTCGGCGGTCCATTTGCCGCGCGGCAGTGAGGACGGGGCCCCTCATTGAAATACCGAAGGGGACGGGGCTCGTATATCCGTATGAAGCTATAATAACCCCGCGGGGCTTCACCCCCCCCCCCCCCCAGCTACCCCTTCACGGAATTCTTCGCGGGCCTCGAAACGGGATTAACGAGCGGCCTGTGCGACGCCCAGCCCGGGGCATTCCCCGGCCCCGGACCGCTCCCTCCTTTTACCGCCCCTCTCATCACACCTTTAGAATACTACCAGCCTCTATATTGTCCCGCCCGGAAACACAGTAGGCAAACACACCCCAATCGTTAAACTCTTAATGAAAATAAATTTATTTTATTCATCGAATTCTAACTTATGAAAACTGAAAGATAGAAGGCGGTTTCATTTTATTTTATTTTTTAAATAAATGTAAAATCGAACGAATTTCATATAATACATTACCAGCTTATAAGATTTATTACCTAACGGCCAAATTATATATCTACCTAAAAATTGGAATAATTTTTCGAAAACAAAATTTAATGATACAGAATTCATTAACTTCGTATCTTTTGAAAGTTTAAATTTCAGACACAGAACAGCTCATATTTTCACGGTTTCAAGATGCTGAAAGGGTCAACTCCTGTTAACCTTCATCTGATCTTCATTTATTCGATACTTGATGAATTCTTGTCAAATGTACATGTTGTTCAAAACACAAGGGCAAAACAATTTAGAAATACATGATTCTATTCCAGTAAACTCACTATTGGTAGATTTAAGCGGTATTCTGTGAGAATTAAGTCAATTGTAAAATACCATAAGAAAGATATGAAAGATAATAAGATGTAAAATTATGTAAAAGATGTACAAGAAAGTAAAAGTATGTAAAAGAAATTACAAATAAATACAACAGTCATGGGAATTAAAAATTGCAGGAGAGGAAAATTTATTTGTTTTCAGAAACCATTTGGCACATAAAACAATTTCAAAATAAGCAGAACGTCGGGTGCACGACTGTCATAAATAATCGTATTTCACGCTACTAAATTAGGTTGAACTTGAAATATTTCTTAGCTACTTCTGACACAGATAACGTGTATGATTAAATTCTCACGGTTGACACTTTATTTAAGTCAAAATAATACTGTTTCAATCTTTCTTGTCCCACAAATTAAGCGCCACTTGGATAATAGCAATGTAGGAATACAAACCGACAAATAACGTGTTCATTTCATTGACGTTATATGAATATAATTATAATGAAGTTGGAGATTATTCTGGTTTTTATGGGGAAACTAAAACGAATATATCCTATGTGAAACCTGTAACGTGATCCTTTTTCAAATTTGTGTAACAAATAATGGACTATTACATAATAGGATGTGTTGTATAACACAAGATACACAATTGTTCATCCAACGCTTCTCTCCGAATATCAAACGCATCTGAATTATGTAAAACTGCAGAATATTTTCAGTCAGAATATATAGACATGCGTACCGTATATTTTGAGGAGTTATTCACCGCTCATATTCCAGTTGAAGTGTTATATAATTTGTAGATCTATCGTTTTGAGTGCTCTTTTATTACTCTTTTAGTACATTGTGTGTTACAACCGCAAACCGAATAATCCAAAGTAATTAAATTGTAAAGGGATCGAATACAAGTCTCGGAGGCCACCGCCCGTGACAATCGATGTCGCAATTAACACAAAGAGATAAGTAGCTTGAAAAGTGAGAAAAAAAGGATAGAAAGGAAGGAAAGAAGGGAGGAATAAAGGGAGGAAAGCACTGTTAAAAAAAGGTGGAAAGGAGTTGAGAGTGAAAAAGACGAAAATAAAGACTGGGAGTTTACTAACTGAGAGGGCGAGCCGGTTAAGACAATTGCCCTTAATAAGGTCTAGAATTTGTGAACTGCGCTAGGGCTAAGCAGGGAAAAATGCTTTAGTTTAAAGCAGCCGGAGCCCTGAACTAGTGCCGGAAGCTTACAAGTAACAGCCCCATACATATATTTCGCATATTGTTCCTCCTTATTCCGTCGTACCGAGGGCGACATTCTAGAACTTTCCATTTTCCCATGTTTATATTCCGCTTTAAACTAAAGCCAGTTGTGCTTCTAACACACCCTGGTAGGAAGTGGTTTGTTTTATGACATAAATAATAAAAACGTAACAAAAATGCAGGTCATAATAGGAAAATAATAGATTTAAGCAAAACACCCAAAAGAATAAGATGATAACATTTTATTATACTTGGACTGTAAACATTGTTCAAGTTCTTGTATTTAGAGAGAAAATGTTCTGTTTCTTCAAATGTCTACGGTGCAACCTACAAAAGCAGATCCTACGGGGAGAAGCCGAATCCTGGGACTGTTTAAGACCGAATGAACCGGCGTAGACATTAAGTGACACGAGTAATGATACAACATTTTTTATTCCTTATAAAAAAGGCCTTCCGGTTATGAATACCCTCCATGATAGCGGCGGAATTTAAAATGGGTGTAATAAATTCCCGGCCCATTTAACAACTGGGAGAGAAAAATTCCCCGCATTCGGTCTCCGGAGGAAATAAACAGGTGGATGGAAATTAAGACGGTGGATCGTCCTTTAGAGATTAAAACGGGGGGGGGGTCCTTAAAATGGGACCGCCACTGCTAAGACATGAGCCGGCATACCTCCAGGATCAAGTCCTGGAAACGGCCCCTGATAAACCCCTTTAATTAGGGGGATCCTTGCTCCAGGTTCCGGCCTTCTACCGGGGGGGTGGAACTATAATGCCCGCCGGCGACCCATTTATTATTGAGGCGACAATGAGGTCGCTGCGACGTTATTCAAAAGAAACCCCGTTTCTTGCCCGGAGTTTATAGACCGCAGGGCAGTTCATCCGTGTTTATTAACCCTTCTACAAAATTTGATGTGTAGCAACAAAATAATATGGGCGATTTGGATTGAAAATAAGGGTAATATGTAACGGTCATACTTAGGAAATGTAAAAAGAATGAATCGAAGTACCCTTCGGGTGTTCTGAAACGTAGATATGCCTTACGTAAACGTGAAATGAACGTGAACGTGTTGAACGACAGGAAAACCTCTCATAAAATAAAGTTTTAACCAATAGAGGTACAAACATTGGAAGAGTTTTTCGAGCGGAGTCGTCTAATCGCTCGAGTAATGACATTCCCCTCATCGATTCCCCCGTTATTCTGTATAAATAAATTGTTAAACGAATAACCCAATTTATCCCGGCAAATATTTTTCCGTTACGCCCTTTTTAGCAGTTATTATAGGTAATTATATTCCCCGATCTGCACGTTAAATTATGGCCGGTACCGAAATGAATTGGCCGGGCAAAGCGAACGGTTTCGCAGGGCGGCACGAATTTTCCATGTGTACGTGAAAACTCTAATTGAGCGATTAAATAATAATCCGGCACAGTTCCACGTGCCCGGCGTTCATGTCCGAAAGGAATAAATGTTCGGAATCGATTTCTCCGCGCCGTGCAAGATAAGAGGCAAGAAACGGGGTTGGACTTGGTTAAAGAAGTTCACAACGGTTACTCCTTATTAATCCGATTTCGTATCCAACATTAGACTAAAACTTTCAATTCTGTAAATGACAGAATCCGTCGTTGGTAAACCGTGTAGGAGTTCCGGTTTGTAAAGTAAATTGAGGAAAAACTCGAACTGAGACCAACATTGTCCATTTCTCTTATACTCGTTCTATTTTATTTTCACTGCAGATTCCTGTTATTAAATACTAACATTGGAAATCCCGTACAGAAGGGAAGAGTCTATTAGTAAATGAATTTCATGATGTTGCACAATTTGTATCAATATTTTAAATGTATTCATATGATAGGAAACCTTCGATATATTGGAATGCGTTTAATCGTTTAAGTGAGATTTTCTGTCTCCAATTGCCTATTTGATCCGTTGATAGGCTTGTTTCAGGTTCCCACAATCCCCACAGTAATTGTGCATGATATTTTATAGTGGAAGATATTGTATTCTACTAGAATTGTTATGTTCAATAACTAATAATGTTTCTTCTGCAAATTAAGCAGTGGTTTATAGATTATATGTTTTTATTTTCACCTCTCGCTTCTTTTCAAGGCACTGTTTCGAGGAAATATTTTCATGAAAATTGCGGTCTTCGGGTACCCCCATTCTGAGTCGGGCTTTTGTTCTATAAAACAAACTTGACTTGAAAAAAAAAAATTGAAAAATCGATGTCGAAATTAGCTTTATGAAATACCCCGCTATTGACTTACTACAACAATCCTATAGAAAGGCGACCCTTTCCAAGAATTGAAGTTGATATTTCATTACGACGAAAGGCACTGCTTTCCGATTTTCAGTCGAACATTTATAAGAAATAAAACTCCGCCCTCTACGCCTGGAAAACTTCGGAGTAATATAGGGTTGGAATAATGGACGCGATAAGACGGAAGGACTTGGGGGAATAGCGGTCACCTTATGAAATCCTGGCCACCATATACGCGGATAACTGAAGTTATTAATGCATTATTAAATAGGATTCGTACCTAATGCATATCTGTTATAAGGGTGTCAGTGGGACACGGGGTTGGCGTGTCGCAGGTCCCGCAGTTTACACCGTTGTCGAACGAGCCCTATCTCTTATACTAAACTGAATCCAACTTTACACGGCACACAATATTTTGCAGCAGTAAATTCCAGTATTGAAGCAGTAAATTTATTGCGTTCAGTAGTCCTTCAGCTAATGTAGAACCAGCAGCCAGGTTGTAGAAATAAAAATAATCGGTACTTAATTTAAATTTATAAACTCCCTTCCTTGCATGTCCTTTAAGGACATGAGGATAACCAAGCTGAGAGTAATGAAAACAAATAATATAACATATATTTTTACATTTTATAAAAAATCTGGTTCCGAAATGATGCTAATTAAAAAATTATAGGCTGCCAATTTCAGGATATTTTCAGTGAGAGTTTTAAATTATGAAATGTAAAGATTCGAGCTGTGACCCGTTTAAGCACATCACCGAGGGATAGTGTGAAAAATGGAGTCGGAGTAATCTACGATTTTATTTTTGTGGAAACCGGTCCACGGGGTATTTCCAATTTAGCGCTGGACGTAAAAAATCTTCCATTCGAAATTGGCACTGAGTTATAAATTTTTTAAGCTGATAGTAACAATTTTACAGGCCCGTTCATTTATTGGCCGGGTAAATTGACCCGCTCCTCCTTCCACGAAGGTCCGCGGGAGCAGCGTATAGACGTTACGATGTGAGAGGACTCGGCAGTAAAAGGTCTCCCAGACCTTGACCGACTTCTAGGTAGGACACCTGCTGCGGACAACGTATTATCTCTCCGCAATCGATAAAAAGGTTAGCGTACAGATTTATTGAACATATACGAGAAGAACAAATCTTGTGATCGCAATTAATACCTACTATTTCGGCATTGAAACAAAATAAGGTAATTTTAGAATAATATCGCGGTAATCTTAGATAAATTTTCGTTGTTCCGCGAGGGTTGACTGTCATGTCGCGGTCTTTACAGTGATCTTCTTTTCGATACGATACTTCAACCTGTATGCAATAAAGAAACCGTAAGATAAAATGGGTTTCTATTAAGATATCAGTTAAAAGTTTATAACGACAAAGTTTAGAGAATATAAAATTATTCTACGGTGGTCTAAATTCTGGAAAATCTTCCGACTCCAGTTCCTCAACCCAATTCCAATACTTCGACATCCAGATGACAGCAACAACACCACTATACATATTAAACACCTCCTGCCTGTGAATGTATTAACTGCAGTAGGGAATCCTGTAAGGTTAGGTCTAGACGGGGCGGGGATTGATATCTGAAATTCGCTTCTTCCCCATCGGGCGTACGAGAGTGAGCGTTGTGTGAATGGACTGGGAGAACGATTCCGTGACCGTCCGGAAGGGGCCCCCCTTTCGGTCCATTCATTAGCCGGGCGTCCCCCGCGCTCTCCGCATCGACCGTTCCAATTAACGCGATATTAAATTACCGATTATGCTAATGGCCTTCGTGATCGCGTGTCCCAATAACTGTCAAACGGCCGAACTTCGACCGGGATTTAATAACCGAACCGCCAACTAAGATACAAACGTCGGATAGGACCGTGTAAAAATACATCCTCCCGGGTCGAAACATCGATATTTTTTTCTCAATATGTTATCTCTGAAATTTTTTTGTTTGGCTATTGATTACAGTGTTTAAAAAAAACGGACAGTGTTCGGTGCAAAAATGGCCGGTTGATATCTGGGGGTCACGCTTTGTTAGGTCACTAAATACATAAGAGGCTCTTTTGGCATTATCTCTTATAACTAGGGATATCCGACCCTGGGATTTTATTGCGTGAACAGTCTGAAATAGCGACAGGGAAATATTTTTGTAAGTGCTTGATTGATTTCCTGTTACAAGTGATACCATACCTACAGACCAAACAAACGAGATTTCACCACTGCGGGGTAAAGCGTAAAATTAACTGGGGTTTATAAAAAATTTGAAAAAATTAAGTGCCTCCATTCAAATCTTTGACTTACAATGTATTTATGAACTTTATAACTACTTTATAAAGCATTTTGATATTTCCGTTTTATTTCTTATGAGAAACAATAGTTTATTTGAATTATTAGCTATTCATGACGAAGAATATTACGGTCTATATGAACTATCGAAATAGTTTCGCCGACTGAATGTATTGCACTGTTTGCAGTGGAAGTTGTGCAATTATAAAGTTCTATAATTTACCATAATTGTATATAAATTTAAATGTATTGACAGCAGTTGAAACTGTTGCCAAATGAGATTGGATTTGGATGGGTAATAAATTTAAGCGATGACCTCCACAAGCGATGTGAAGGACAGTCGTAGAACACAATCACATCCCGGTCTGTTAGTTAATCCAATTTGTAGACGGTCTGAGTCTGTACAGTGAAGTGAACGTGATCTAGAAATAAGGATCACTTTATGATGGCTGGGCACGCGAGGCCATCAATCAACTTCCGTATTACCTCGGCTGTCATTACACGCCAGTTCAGTTCCATCCTCCCCCCTCCTCAGTGTTGTTTCCTTCCCCATTTTACGAGTACAACTATAAACTGTCGGACGCCAATTACTTTCCTCGAGGTTTTTGGTATTGGGAACGTTGATAAGAAGTGAAAACAATTCGCCGCAAATGTCGGGGAAAATGATTAAAGAAAATCGAACATCCGCCCTGTTGAGAAATAACATTGTTGTCCACGCATTATAATACCTGCTCCAACTATCTGCAATTCTAGATTGATAAGCAACTTCGCCCCTTTTTACTCACTGAAATAATGTAAAAATCCCTCTGAAACTTATTTTTTATAATTATTGATAATTATTTCATTATAATATTTCAATTATTGATAATTATTTCATTATAATATTTCAATTATTGATAATTATTTCATTATAATATTTCATTTTATGATTATTAACGTTGAACACGACCTTTCCCCCAACCTAATAATAACTAAACATTACCGGAGTCTGCCCAGTAACTGGGTGTATTGAATATGTCGCAGGAAGTTCTGAAATACAATTTCAGATGAAATTCAACTATAGCCTAATGAGATAATTGCTCGAGTTACAGTCAGCGAGGGAAGAATAGGCGCTGGGAAAGAAGGGCCCCGAAACTCGGTGGAGATAAGACCTTAATTTGCGCGAAACAATTTTTCTACCAATTAAAGTTGCAGGAAACTAAATTCGGACAGTGCCCCTGTATATTTTTAGCCAAGTTAATTTCGTCGCCCCCAAAAGAGGCGGCGGCGGCGGCTTCGGCGAACGTTTAACCTTTCAAATTTAAATGCATGCAAGTAGCGAAATTACTAAATTATCGCTATTTATTATGACAAATAAATCATAATAAGGGCTATTATTGTGTGAAAATATTGTCTAATATGAAGGACGAGTCAGTCAGCACCCTACTATAACGGATTACTAATGACGATATTAGGGTGGCCAAAACCGGACTAGCAAGTGAACATGGCACGAGAGACAATTTCAAATAAAATTTTTCCTTTCGTTTGGAAACCAAATTGCAATTTCGAATGTATTTAAAATTGTTTACATGCTCTCTATAACTACGTTCAAGGAAACCTCTCACTGTATTCCCATGCGGTCTAGTTGAATCATCCCCTTAACAGCGATACAGGTCTTGCCAAGTACTCGATAATTATTATGAAAAACGCAGGAAAATGTTAGTGGCCCAATTCCGATTCTGGAAACGAAATCTTCTTCATGACAACCTGGTTGATAGATCTGGAACAATCAGTATGCTTTATAGACGGTCGTACCGAACCCCGACCATTACTCATTATGAAAAACCGTTTTATTCTCTCTCCGACTCCCCCCTCTGTCTCTCTTTTGCTCTTTCTCTCTCCGAACGCAGACAAAGTTATCTCGGTTTGATGGGTGCGTCCCGCGAAGACTCGGGTGGGCGAAGACTCCTAGCGGCAATAATTCACGGCCACGTCAGAACGGGCCCGGGTAAGTCATTAGGGGGCGTGACGAGCATCACTCCGAATAACAAACTGTAATGTCCCGCTCTCAACCTCCTCCTCCTCCTCCTCCTCCTCCTCCTCCTCCTCGGCTCTCATATCGCCCCTGCCCTGCCTAACGCCCCCAGCCGAATTGCCCCCACCCTGTTGTGAATCTTAAAGTGGCGCCCCTCCCCGTGACTTATGTACCCTGGCCGGCGATAAGGGTGTCCCAACTTGGCGGCCCGACTAATGATGACCGATAGCCCGGCGAACAGCGCAACGTGTAAAATTTACCAGACCGGAAAGTACATTTCCTTCTCCCCACACACACACACACACATTTTCCATTGACTGTTACAGTCCCGATGTTGATTTTAGTCCCGTAGTAACAACCGTCCGCAGTAGGTGGTATTAACGTTAAACTCCATTATCGTGGCATTAAAAAACTGAAATTAAATCATATCGAAACGAAGTGGTGGATAGTTGAGTTCAAACAATTGTTCAGCGTATTCCATTTGTATCTTGTTCCTGAGGTAACGGGCAAACTGTTTTCGAATGGAACCTCCTAGAAACTCTTACTCTATAATTGGAAATTTAAATTAAGCAGTACGTAGATTATCTCTAGACCAGGGTCTCCAAAGTTTCTCTAGTTCGGCCCAAATTACCTTCCTTTCTGTCAAGCGGTGGCCCAATTAGTATACTTTTATTTAGTCCTTTCTTCTCACCTTCGTAATTTACACTTTAAGGTCCTGAAAATTGGAAAGTAGAAATTTCTTTTTTTTTCTATCGCTTAACGAGCTATGGCTTTTAGTAAATGGCACTCGTTTCGAATTCCATCTAACGGGGAGTAGTTTTTTCGCATATTATTTCGTCATACGATTTATATACTTTTGAATGTGTGTTCCCTTAAATACAAATTAAACAATGAAATGAAGCATGAAAGTAATGCCCGGTTTTGCAGAAAATTGAAATGGTGTTGTTTAGAAAGTGCATAAATTATGAGATAAATATTGCACCAAATATTGTTTCATGCATAACCTCTGTTTATCGCACTTCGGTATTGCTTACGTAATATTTATTGTGACCGACCTCACCAGTGCATGGTCTGCCACTAAAAGTAAAATGGTACAATTCAGATCACAGCCACTGTCATCCTGGTGTATGAACTGTTGGGAAGTTCGGGACTTTCGGCTTGTTGAAGGGTGGGAGCGGTTTGAGGGGGCGGAGGGAGTTGTAGAGGAGCAGTCGGAAGAACCGGCGACGTACCGCAATGCGGCCGACAGACTTCAGCTCCGACCGTTGTCGGGGGCGGGCTCACAAAAGGCGGAGGGGCTCCTAGTTTGAGTGGGGGCCGTTTTAAGGGCAAAAGCACGCCTGTTACCCCGGGCCCCGGCCCGGGAAATAAATAATTGCCCGAGATATTAGCCGGATAAAAAGGGGGCCGGGAGAGTTAACGCAATTACACAATGCTCGGGGCAGTGATTAAACTTTGATACTTAAAAGACGGATGTTGAACAGACACGGGAGGGATTTCGGGACGGGGGCGGGAAAAGCGGTAATTTAGTTTGAGGGGGAGAGGGAGAAAAATATGCAAAGCCGGGGGCGGCGGTTGTGTTCTGGGCCGCCGTCCCCCCACCACCCGGAGCCTTGATTTATGCATTAACTTTCATAATATAAGAGGCTCCCTCTCGGATGGCGGCCATTATTCCTATTGCGAACGCCATCTGTCAATTTGTACACTGGGCGCCGACTTGCAGCATAATACAAGTCGGCCCTTTGGAAGGCTTCCAGTTTTCTAATCGTTGGAAACAACTTTGGAAATGTTGGGCGTAATTATGATCGAGTTACAATCGCGAACAAACACTGGCGGCTATGAAAGCAAACTGTAATGCCTGTCGGCCCACTGTCGCTCTGAAATAATTATTTCCTGGATATGGGAATGATTTACGGACACTGTTACGGGATTAGCGCCGTTCTTTTAAAGTCTCTGTTGTTTTCGACCTTGTTTCTCCTTGGTAGGAATCCTTTCGATGTAAATAAAATAAAAATAAAAATATATCGGTCGAAAGACATTTACCAGGTACTGTAGTACATTGGTGCATATTTTGGAGTTCGAATTATCCACTCATTCGAGACCGTGCAAATGGACTTCAACATATTTTCCTTAACTACTAGAAATGTCGGGAGAATCATTAATATGTACATACAGTACATAAATAATGTATACATTATGCCCTCTGTATTTCATATTTCACACGGGAAGATTTGAATGGGGGATATAAAATTGTCCACTCTCACGGCGCTGATACTAACCCGCGTGACCTAACCACGTTACGGGATTAGTATTGGCGCCGTTCTTTTAATGTCAGTTGTTTTCGACATTGTTTCCCCTTGATAGGAATCCTTTCGATCAAATTCTGTTTGTCTCTCTTTGATTAGAACTGGCAGGTGATCACATCAACTTCATATGTGAAGATGGAAGATGTCATAATTGTAACAGATATCCTTCATACTTTGTAAAAAATGAAGGATAATACCTTAAAGAATAGATGTATACATAAATTTTTCATAGAATGTTTCTTTTAATTATCTATTAAATTCTTATTAAAAAGTAATGCAGTCGCATTTCCACTAACGCTGGTAGAAATTTTAAATTGTCTAATATTTTTTGCATTGTGAGGTTGGTGTTTTGGTGTCAAACTTATTATTACCCGATCAATTCAGTGTTGAAGTAGCTTAATTAGACGAATCATAAGATTACAAGAATGATAGTATTCCCAACGACGGTTGACTATCGATTATTATTTTTAACAATTTGAAAACAAAGCACCCGTAAAATTGTTCGACTACACTAGTAGGTCCAGAAGCCGAGTTTTATATTTCATATAAAACTGTCCCTAGTCGTCCGTTTAAAGCACCGTTCACGGGGGGATGGGGAGCCGGCAATTTCTTTCCGAGGAAGACGTCTCCCCGAGCTGCAATATCCCGTATAACTCGAGAGAAGCCCACGCCTTCTATAACCCGCCGCCGCCGCCGCCCCGCGATAAGTCGTAGCGATTGCTGTTGGGGGGCCGAGGGTATTGTTTTAAACTCGCCGCGGTGGGAGTTCCATGTGGCGTGGGAGGGGCGGGTGGGTCGGTCGAAAGAACCGCACAGCCCCTAAACCCATTTCCATGCAAATTCCACCGCCGTAGCAATATTGCGTACGTAACCGGCCAGTTTACATCATCGTTCAGGAGGCCTACCCGAAACTGAGGACGGAGTTGATCGGTTCGTCCCATGGGCCACGCTGTAAAATAACAGAATACAACATTCTAATCTCAACCCAATATAAACTACCGAATTAGATAATTAGAACACCTTCGCACCATTTCGTATTAACGCGGTGAATATTTTCTATTGCATACAACAATGTTCTACGGTTTTTTTTTAGTCATGCTTGTTCTTGTTTTGTGATTTTTAATTTCGAACATGAAAATTACGAAATATAACTCTTCAAATTTTTGGCACTGCAGTAGAAATTTCGATGTCTTAAGGGAGGATCTCAATTCCTCCCCGCAGACTTATTTTAATTCAAGTAGACCTATTTACTAAACCCACCCTCCTCCGCCTAGGATCAAGTCCCGGGTACCGGACCAAGGAGGCGGGATTATCTATAGTGAAGAACACGGGCTCACTATAAACCCATTTCCATGCAAATTTCCACATCCCCGCCCCTCCCGGCCAAGCCCCCTCTCCAACACTGCAATATTGTGTATGTAACCGGCCGTTTACATCATCATTAACCCCGCCCGCCCCCTCCGCCACTAACCAATTAACTAACTAACCGACAAGTCTAATTGGAAACAGTGGTCTCTTCCTCTCTTACTCTACTCCTCACTCTCTCTCTCTCTCTCTCATTCCCTATCTCACTCTCCAGCCCCCTTTCTCGGACTCCATTATCAGATACAAACTTGCTTATTTCCTAAGCAAATATAGTTTATTTGCCAAGTGCCCCGAGGACTTTCCACCCACGGGCCTCGACATTAACGTTCTTAATTAAGAAGAGTGTTTGGTGGCGGTAAAGCGACCTCCGATAGTATTGCGCTAACTGTACCACAAAGGTTTTACTAATGTAGGTCCCTTTGCCTTTGTGTGGAAATTATCGCATTGGAACTGGAGATTGCGATGTTCATTGAAAGGTAGTGTGATTATTATAGGAAGCGGTATTAAAAAGCAGGAGCTGTATCTGGAGTCGCAGGGGTAACTTAGTTTTTAAAGCAAAGACTAACTTTATTTATTATTTGATTATAAGATAAACTCTGTTTGAATACATGAAATATCATGTTATTGAGTGTCCCACTTTGTGAAACACGGTTCTATGATGTATACATCGTACAACCGAATGTATACATACCAGGAATCTGCGTATGAATGTAAAAAATGAACGGTGACAAAAAGGTATCCGATGCAAATACACTTTTCGAATTTTCATTAAGGTATTAATTCGAATTGATCACGAGACGCTCAAACACCAGTACGCTCATTAGAATTCAGTTCGGTAGTTGGTTCCTTAACAACTGCTTTCCATTCAGAGTGCCGTTATAGCGGCCGCCTTCTCAATAGAAGTGGCGAGATGCATAATGAGGACTAGGTTCCAGGAAAAGTAGTAATTGAAGGAGAATTTTCATTCAATTACTAATTGGGACTTTTAAAGCACTTAAAAAACAGTATAGTTGAAGCTAGTCTACGATCCTTTTGCTCATGGTTCGCTTAAACACAATTTCGACATCTAACGCTTAGTGTAATTATTTCATTAAAGAAAACTGTTTGTTCAATTGAGCTATATGAATTTTTCAAAAATTAACCGAAAATAAATGTATCTTTATTTAATAATACCGCATATTGTGCATTCTGCAGCGAACAAAACTTGTATTTTAACCAGAATTATCATATCGAAGTTAAATACTTAAAACATTAGTAAGGAATAAATGTTTTGTGTAAAGTTTAATATATGGAAATATCACTCGCCGAAAATGAACTGAATAATAGTCCGGACTGGTAGAGAGCGGATAAAAAAATAAAGTATAACTCAATTAAGGGGAAGCTCGGGCCTTTTGCCAATGGCACGTAATGAACGGGGCAATTCCCAGGCGGGAAAAGTGATCCCGACTTCGGTTGTCCCGAGAACGACAAAAGGGAGGAGGGGACGCTGGGGGAAAGATGAAAGGGAGAAGAGCACCAGTCGGAATTTAATTGGGCCCCCTTTCCCTGTTCGCCGACAGACATTGTTGAATAATGCGCCCTTCGGATGATGTCTCCGACGAATGAAATGTCACACCGCCTCCAATAATTGCCCCACGGGCAAACTTTCTCAGAAGTGCCGAAGCCGACACTATTCTGCGGATGAGGAAGATTTGGGAGAAAAAATCGGGGTTACTCGACTGAACGGAAATAAATAATTAAGAAAGATAATGATGGATGATTAAGATAACTGAGGGACTTTAATTATAAGCTGCGCCCGACACTGTCGAACCTACTTTCTACGTTCCTTGTTTGGTGCGCATTCATATGTGAAACGCCAAGTGCTAATACATTTTTAATATTCCGATAATTGAAACCATTATTTTACATCGTTATTGACCTAACATAACCTAATATTGTACATATAAATACTGTAACAAACATCCTGTAAACGTTTAAAAAAATAAAGGTAATAGTAATGTGTAATTTCAATAAATAATATTGTACGAGGAGGGGGACAAATTTAATTTAATTTAATCAATTGCGGTCGCAGCTGAAATACCTCCAGAGCATTCTCTGGAATTTAGGACATATTATAATATTTAATAGAATAATAATTAATCGATAGTATCCCAAACCTAGGTTTACGTATTACAATTCGTTGTATAAATTAAAATACCATGCCGATCATAAATTCGCAGAGAGGGGAAGAATCGTTCCATTTTTAGATTTCAATTAAATCCGGAACCCGCATCGGATACCGAAAATTGTGTAGCGAAATGTTTCAATTTGGCGAAAAGGCTCATACTCTGGACACAACGCGCACATTAGCAATTTGGGTAAGTGAAATCGGGTGCGCGATTAAATCCGCAGTCAAGACTCGGACTCGCCGAGTATATATAAATCCCGGGGCTCTTTTCTGATTGAATTAAGACAAGGGGTGGGCGCGGGTGCAGCCGGGTCGTAACCGGTGAGATACGACGTCAAATGCATTATGAAAGCCCTTTTGGTAGATTGCTTCCGTTTAAAATCTCCTCGCGGACCACCTCTCTCGCCATCACCACGGGAAAGCTAATGTCGGGACAGGGTGTTATCTTTCGCGGCTCCGGCCCGGAATAAACCCAGTCTATTATCGAAATGGGTCCTGGGCCGAATTCAAAAGGGGGCGTTTTTTTTTTTTTTGGTTATTTAAGTTTTCCTTCTTAAATTCGTCGGACATTAGGCTCCCAGTCAGGTTATGTGGGTTGCGGGGAGGGGGACAATTTCTAGATAAGGGCCCCCTCCTTTTCACCCGTCGGACCGCTATTAAATCGTCCGCAATTAAGCGGGCGCCATTGAAGCCTCCGAACACCTCGCTATGCCCGGCCCTTTCCCTGAAAGGAATTCATTCGCTGAACCACGAAAAAGTCCGGAAAGTTGTTTCCAAGGTTGGATTATAATCGCTGTCGGTGAGTTTTCAGCTGCAGAAATATTATAATGCAGAGTGTATGCTGTGATATCACCTAATCAGATATACCTGTTAAAGGAGTAATAGACACGGAACATTTATCGCGTCTATAACCACCATATACGCTGTCTAAACACCCTTGCCACAATGCACCGTACTATATTGGGTGTACCAGCGATAAAAAATACCGTATTTCGCGATATTTAGATAATTTAGTCTACTAATTTATATTTATAGTTCGTTTCTTTCTTTTCTAGCGTTTTATTTTATCGTCGTGAACCGTCATTATATTTCACATCTTTTAAGAGGTTTTATTTGAATTTTACGTAGATTTATTTTATTGTTAATTGTGTTTACATACTTGTAAATTACTGTTATTTAAACGGAATTTATTTCTTATGAACATCTAATAAAACTAGCTGGAAATGATGAAAGGAAACGGCCTCGGAAGTCGAAACCTGCGCGCGCTCAGTGCTGCTTCCCTCAAGGACCGAAAAATCGGGCTCGTCATGAAAAGCCTCCGTCCGCACCCCGCACGAGCCCAACAATTTACGGAATATGATAATGCCCGGAATGGGGGGGAAAAAAACGTGGCACGGGGAAAAAAGTAGGAAGGGAGGAGAAAATAAAACAGATGGGGAGGAAATTTAAATAAACTGGTCGGGGCTCCCATTATTTCGGTGAGCCCTAGGAGGGATTCGGGGGCCATTAGGGTCACGTGATCACGAATACCGTTACACATCGTAAAAATGGAAAATTACAGTCGGGTTGGAAATTTACGGTACCGGCGGCCGCGGCACCCTGCGAAGAAGACAGATGCCCTGGGAGTACAAGGTGCCGATCCATCTACCGATTTATGAGGGCACATATTTGTACCGTAATAACGTTCCGTATACCTAATAATTAATAACATAAACATAATGAAAACCTTGCCTAGTGTACTTAAATTACTGGTTAAATTACTTAAAATATTTCTAATGCTTCTTAAAATAATTTTCGTGAATTAAAACCCATAGTTATTTGATTGGAGGTGAGCTAGAGTACGTTTAACAGGATCCTGTCTTTTGAGATAGAAACTCATCAACGTACGATATGAATGAGTACGAAATCACTCGTGCCTACCAGACGAGAGAGTGAACTGGAAGGAATAAAATGCGCGTCAGTGATTAAAAGCCGATACTGTCAGATCCGTTTATACCGCCGATGTGGGCTCCTGAGTACCTTTCTGGTGCGAAAATATTTTTTCCAGAATAAAGGAGACTTACGGCGCCTTTAAAATTGGGCCGGCATTAGGCGCGCGGAGTAGCCGGGGATTTACAGGAGCCCCGTAATCAGCTTATTCCTTGAGATGTTTCAGTGCTGGGGTTTTATCGCTTTTAACATTAAACATGAGACGACACTAAGTACCGACTCTCCAGAAAGGGGCGCCGACCGCCGCTTGAAGTTTATAATTTTTCTTTTTCTTAAAACCACATCCCTTTACGATATCTCGTCGGGAATTTTACGTCCTTAAGTATCATGTAACAGTTTTTATTTAAATGAAAATTAGATATATTATAAATTACTCAAAAATGAGTGCGGGAAGTTCTCGAATACGTGATTAAATGCATTCGTCAGATTCAACCGTGCACAGAATTTTGTGAGCTTGATGCCAAGTGGACCGACATCGGAAAATGTTCATATTAAAAAAATAACCTCAGATCCCTTAAGAGAAGTGTCATTGGTATTTGGAACTGAAAAATAGTAGGAGGGAAAACCACTCTACTCTAACATCCTTGCGGCGAATATAGGAATAGCTTTTTATTACAAACGTCGAAATCGCGTCTCTTATTTCCAGAATTCATACAGCGGGCCGATTTCAGCCAGTAGGTTTGACGCCCCTGATTTAAAGCAATGAATAAGGTCAAAACATGGTCCGAAGATTATTGTCCTGAAGGGATCGATTCGCTTAAGGACAACAGCCTAAGGTAAATCGGACGAGGGTGGGATGCGGTCGGGGAATCGGCAACAAGGTAGACCTGTATTGAGTTTTGGGGCTCGGTGGTGGGATGGGAGTCACGGAATTTAATTAGAGTGTCCGGCTGCATTCCTGAGGTGTCAATAAAGCCTCCTGAGGGGGGCATTCGTGGGAGGACCGCCAATGGGCTCGGTCATTCCCCTCCCCTCACTCCTCTTTTCAAAACCGCCCGCTCAGACTACCACACCCCATGTTTCTGAAAATATTCCCCAACGGAATCTACAACTATCCCCTGAATTCGCCGAAATATATATAATAATATAACATAATATATAGAATGTATTATTATGTCAGAATCGTCGAAAAAATGTTGGCTTAGATTGATTGAAATTTACGATTAATGGAAATCAACCGTTTAATTTGCTACTGAAAAACATTTCTACTAATTAAACGAATACTATGTTGCGATGCAGTGCTTCCAGTATAAGGGAGCTTACCGCCGATATCGAAACAATAATGCAATATCGGATATTTTCAAAATTTTCCCGGAAAGCGAAGGGGCCAACCGCCGGCGGCCTTAACAACGCTGATGAAGGGCATCGTGGGCGAACGTATTTTCCTTCATTCCCGAAAGAGTCAACATCCCGATTAGGTGTGTGCGAGAGCGCGGGCCCCCGGGCCCTGGGGGGATTGCCTTCATTACGATTGTTCAAACATCGAGATATATTGTGATGATAGTTCGGTGAGGGAGTCGGGCGAGTGGGATTTTTACCCCTGTTCCAACTGAGCCGGCAAAAAGTCTTTCATTATTTGAACTCTTCGGCGTTCACTTATGGGACTGAAATGTGCCATCTGACTTATTATCCTCCATACAGATGGAATAATGAAAGCATACATTTGGCATAATTTCTTGTCGGGTCATAACACCTCTTTTGGCGACTGCAGACCCCGGAAGTATAAAAGAAATTGAACTAGAAGAGGTGGAGACTTCTAGATAATAAAATATAATTAGATTGCTCCATTGTCCTGATTCACTCCAGACCGATGCCAGATCCGGGATGAAATGATCAGAATCACTGGGAGAGCAAATTTACGGCACTGTTTATTCGCATTAAAAGCAAACGTCTCCTCGAGTATCAACGAGCCTCGGGGTGACGACGTAAAGCGACTTAACGAGGATATATACGAAAGCCCGGGCCGGGGAAAGATACATAAGTTATACGGTCTCCTCGGAAAAGGTACGTCTCTGGGAATGATCTTGTTCTGGGCAGCGTGGGCATGAGGGGCGGGGGTGGGGGCGGGGCGGGGTGGGGGGGAGATTCAAGTGTATGGAATTAGACTTTCAAATGGGGTACAGGCCGCGGGCACCGTGACATCAGCTCCACGCTTTTACACCGCCTCTCGCCCCTTTTTCGCTCCCACTGTACGTCGTCGGCCTCTCTCCCTTTCCTCTATTCTATTTATTATCTTTTTTTAAACCCCTCCCTCCCCTCTCACGCCACAAGTTTATCCACTCCCAAAGCGGTCAGAAACGACTTCAATGCTTTTTTTCGGTCGGAATTCGAGCGGACTTCATTCGCGCCGCCCTTTTTGGGCGGACTGTCGTCTAATAAAGTGGTAACAATAAACACCTCAGCCTCTACGAACATGCGGGCATACATTCGTTTTCAAAGGAAAATAGCTGTTACATTCCCATACAAGTTGCTAAAGCCAGAAAGGACGAATTTAGTATTTTTCGTCCTGTTTATTGTCACGAATAGCACACTCCTTCATCGTGTTTTGATCATCCTACTATAATATTAAGATAGAACGTTACTTTATAATACTATTAAATAATTCGACATTGTTGCTCATCAAGAGTTAAATGGTAAAATACATTAGAGTCACGGCTGGGGAATAGAAACGGTGCCGGCCTTACAAGTTCTCGGCCTGAATTTCAGTAATCCAATTTTGGGGAGACTGCAGATTAAATTGAGAAGGAGACCGTATTATATAATTAGTAGGCCAAATGAGAATTCCGCAGTTCTCGATTCTCCCCGCTGTGGAAATTCAATTATGGCGTAAAATCTTCAACAGGTAGCGCTTCATTCCCGCCGGTAACCCCTTTAACGTGTTGAGCACTTAAAATAACAAATAACACTCTGTTGTTGGACAGCCGCGGTGGAAGATTTTAGACGTGCCCGCAAAAACGATCGGTTGCTAGATGGTATAATGTACACATTACGGTGGTGTAAATTGGTATCGACTATCTGTCCCAGAGATACGTCAACCTCGCCCGGAGATAGCAACTCACATCGCTTGTGTTTCCTAGAGGAAACTAAAAGGAAAAAAACAGGGAAGACTTATAACCAAGAATACCGAGTCCCATTTAACTGTTGGCCCCGTCATTAGGGGAGGCGGGCGGACAGGCGGGAAAAGAAGTTTGCCAACTCCGGCCGAGTTAAGCGAATTGTAGTTTACGGACCTCACGGAGTGGGTGGAAAAAACTGGGAAAAAGACTGCGGAGGGTTTTTCCCTTCACTCGAAGGGTAATAGATTGATGAATTCTCCCGAACGGAATTAGGAGCTGTCGGAAGGCCTCCGGGGATTCGATACCAAACCTAGCCTAGCCTAATCCATTCTATACACCTTTTCGCGGACCATTTATCATGACCCACTCTGAGGGCTCTTAGCCCACGTGGGAGGGTCACGTACATTTCACCTATTATCATTATGTGTATGTCTTACCCAATACGGCGTCCCAATTGTAGTGTCATTGTATCTTCAGATTCTAGAGATATTAATCGAATTTATTTTGTAAGTTAATGTTAAAAGAAATTAATTTCTTTGCTTTATATATGATTCTGTGCGTGAGAAGGGCACGTAGCTATACGATACTTACGTAATACAACAAACCACTTTTTTCTGTACGAATATATTCAGACAGTAACAGATCTTTAATGGCTCTAACATTATTTTAATGATTTACAGTACTACTTATGGAATTAGTCATTTAACATTTATTCCATTTGGTATCATCTATCTGAATTTTCAGGCAATCGGTTCAGAGGCGCATGTAGGAAATTCTTTCTTATATGGAAGGGTCGGGGATTTTTAGCAAAGAAACCTTTTACAGGAAGAGAGGTTGGTCTCGGGCCATGTTTGATTTTCTTCCGTCCGAATATTTTTACCTCGGCGGCGGATAAGTGGGGACAGAGTGGGCTGGATGATGTCCCGGGCGTCCACTCCGAAACGTCGGCTCCAAAGATAAATTGTACCGCTCTATCTTGGCGGCCGGGAAACAACTTTTCGTGGAATTCTTGCGGCCCACAGTTACTGACAGGAGCGTTTTCGGCTTTCCTACCAACGTTTCGTTGTCCAGTTCTCTTTTTTCGTAATGGAATGTCGCAATTCCGGTTCGATTTGAAGGAAACTATAACCAACTTTGGATCAATGCGAAGTGAAACTCGAAGTTTATTATCTGTCTATATGCCATTTTCAATAACACAATATCATACCACAATTCCTGTAGAATTGTTTTATGTCAGTACGTAACCGTTAGTGAAAGTGCAGTGACCCGTGTGCCTCACGGGCGGTGAGCAATCGAAACCGGTCTAGAAAGAATCCAAACCAGAGAGCGGAGATGAACTGATGGAACTGAGCGGACTGATTGAAATATATTTCATATGAAATAGTTTGGTACTAATGGAAATATAATCGTGGAGCTATATTGAAACTAATAATTCCACAAAAATAGTACTTTCGCATTCGCAAAACAATGAACCTGAGTGCCTTACTTCCTATAACGATACACTTAAAAAGAAATGCAAATTCGATCGCTGACGGAACAAGCACGAGGGTTATTTAAAGTCGATTCCACAGTGCTAATTATCACTGGAGTAGGTCTAACCACGGCTATTAGGACGCAAACCCATTGCGGCAGAACCCGGAACTGGTACCCGAGGCGTGATGAAAGGTTTCGCCCTGTCGCCTGACCTTAAGCACTTTAGTAAGTAAACGGGAATTTATTTTCCATGTTCGCTACCTTAGTTGAATAAAATTAACCAGCGCTAATTGGAAAGTTAGGTATGCCCAATATAAAACAATTGAGAAATAGTTTAAACACGAAATTTGAGAGTGTATAATTTGTGGGTAGGTGCTGTCTGTAGACAAATTTAATCCCTTCTCCCCGAGTTAAACCAAAAACTTGTTTCAATAAATTTGTTTTACATATTTACCCGCAAGAATGTAATATTAATTAACGTTTTCATCAACGATGCTTGGTTGAAAATCTTTCCGAAACGAAACCTCTAGCCGAAAATGCGGTAAGCCCGGCTTCGGCTTTGAAGTTTCGGCGGGTCCCGCGTGTCCTGAAATAATCCGCGAACCGAAAACGACAATCCACCCCGTTTCAATTTTAAAGACCCGGCTGGATAAAGGGATGGGAAAAGAAATTATTCCCGTTTCAAGAGGGAGAAAATGGAATAGGATTGGCGCGTGGACTATTGCTCGTTACAAGCCGGCGATGATGAGTTGTAAAGAAGAAGTGGGAAAGCTGGGGATTCGGGACCACTCAGGTCGACTCAACCCCCGCGAAGCGTATTTAAAAGGGTTTAGGCAAATTCGCCGTGTTCCTCCCCAACCTTTATAAAGTGTTAATGCCCCACCCCCTCCTCGCCGACGATTGTTTAAGGGAGACGCAGGTTCGCAGCTACACCTTGTTCCTCGTCCCCGCTCCCCTAAATTCTGTTTAATGTCGCAAGGGCCCTTTAATTTGCCCAGTAAAGTCTCAAAGACATTTCCCCGGTTACAGATTAGCCTTCGACCGAGGTCTAATTAAGACATTCGCTTGTTAAATATTATCGGGAGATTGACGTGACACCTTTAATGATGTTCTTTATTTTAACCTAATCAAAGTTAGAGGGTATCTCCTATGGGTGTTATTAAAACGTAACTGGAGCACAGAACTGCCAATAAAATCCACATAATATAAATATATATAATTACTAACATTTATATATATACGCCGGAAATTGAGGCGTATTTTTAAATATATTTTAATCATTATTTACTGTTTCAATTAAATAATATGTTCGTCATTTAATACTGTATTTTTCTAGGTAGCATAATTTCATTAACATGGGATAAACTATTGAATTGAAATTGAAATTTTTGAATTAGCTACCGGTTCCGACTTGGTGGTGAGAGCAGCCCTTTGAACAACTCATGAGTTGTGTTGAAGGGAGGTTGTCCGGGATTTTTCCCCGTCCTCTCCCACTTCTGGAAATATCGCATTTTGTCCGGATGTAGTTTCGCCCCCCACCTCCTCGCCGTCTCGAAAATGCGAATAATCGGCTTTCCGCTTTCCCCCATTCTTTTTTTTGGGTGATTTTTTTACGTCAAAAAATCTGTTGTGCACATTTAATCCCTCCGGGAGGCCGGCTGTCATTTGTATCCTCCCTCCCGCCCATCCCAGTTCACCGAGGCGTATCCAACCAGACATTCATGATACGGATTTAGTCCCAGTTTCGGAAAAGACGGATGTATCGTAATAAATAAAACTACCGGAAGAATTCCAGCCTTAAATATCAGCATGAATATCAACTAAGCCGTTCATATTGTTCTATAGGATTATTAAAATAATTTCATTATCCTTACATATATTTAATAACAAAATTTATTTACGAAAGCTCTCCGTCCAGGAAAATGTGTACGGGTAAAAGTCTGATAAATCAGGCTTATGCTATTGTGCGATGCAGGTGCGCGTTGCGGGTCTGGTATTAGCGCCGTGAAGTTCTCCTTGTTAATACCCTTGCGAAATTATTAAAATTACTCAATCTATTTTACAATAGACATTCATATCGCAGATTGAAGATTTATCAAGGTAATATTTTGCTTAATAAATTTCCGTTTTAATTAATTAGATGCAATATCAAATATAGGTGAATGCTGACATAAATCCGGTCGAGAAATATTTATAAAATGTTAAATAAAATATTATAGAGAGGCATGCAGAGGTGCTAAAGGCATCAATCAAACACATCTCGGGTTTGCAAATAGAGCGAACGTGTTTGAAAAATCGGACGGGAGGGCATCAATGGGCGGAAGGGTTAACGACATTAATTGAGATACAAACGGGGCGAGTGGTCCAGGTGTTATTGATTTCCTGCTGCGAGTATAAACTTGGCGACTGAGCGAGGGAGAGGCGGGGTCTTTGGGGGCGGGATTAGCGCCGGTACCCCCGCCAGTAATTGGAAGATGGCGTGAGCGGTCCCTTTAAACGGATTAATCTAATTGCCTATCGGGGACAGCCCAGTTTCGGTAGCGGGTCTACCCACTTTCCACTTCTGGCCCCCTCGCCCCGCCAGCCGGTAGGTCGAGTGCTCCGTGCGGGTCACACGTCTACAATCCCGCTTACCTTCCCCAATCTAAGTTGAATCCTGAACTTATGTTTCCAATTAACAGCTCCCTACAGGCAAGCCCGCCGACCCGCACCGACGTCTTATATATCGGCGGAGTCGGTCGTCTCCGGAAGGTATTCGTCCTGAATAGAGCCCGAAGACGTTACCAACCCAAATAACGTGTTCCAAATTTCCAACAGTGAATTTCACAAGAAGAAACTTAAGCCGTAAGCTGAGGCAATTTAACAAGTCGTTAAACAAGAGTTTCCCCTTGATTCTCCACTACTTATTCCCGAGAGATGCATTGCAGGTTAATATTGAAAATTCGAGTAGATTCGTTTATTTTAATTTTATTCGCGTGAATCTATTAGTGAATAGTGAGTTTTACTACATGCAGTGAAAATAAGTTCAGGACAAAATATAGTTGAGTGAAGAGTTGGCAGTCATTAGTGCCCGGTTTCACTCTTCTTACAAAATTTAGTTCAGTCCAATTGTTCAATTAGATAATAACTAAATTATTTGAACTTCACCTCAATATTAACAAGAAGCTGCCAAACAAACGGTTTTTCCGGCCTAAGAAACCCGTGCACGCGAACGCCATTATAATAAGTTTAAAAACATTTTTCTCTGATATGAATTACTGTAATATATTTTATATAACCTTTTACCGCACTATCTCCCACTTAGGCAGGCGGGGTAAATTTTATCCTTGCACAAGAGAAAGCTAAATTCGCCGGGAAGATTTATATCGTTGGGATGCTTCAGGCGCGAAGGCCCAACGCAAGGCCTAGAATTGGAAAAGTTGGAGAGGAAGAGAGCTCGCTCGACGCCCACCGTTGTCTCAGCCACCGACTCAAAAAAATCTAACAATGCCAAAGCCGAATGGTAATTTTGGGGACGAACGAAAGTGGTATAGTTGGATTTTAAAATCCGCGAATTCACGAAGCTCAGGTAAATAGCGAGCTCTACCAACGCATGACCAATAAAGGTTGTGGGGGGAATCGAGGTGATGTTGTTCTCATTAGGATTTACATGTAAATCGCCCCCGCCGAGGCATTTATAAACCTACAGACCTAACTAGGTCTATTTAATTCACCATTAATATTATCACTGAGTTTGTATAACTAAGAATATTTGCCCAAGTCCTTTATAAGAGCTACTATTATGTGACCAACAAGAAGAAATGTATTTATTTCTGTTGAGTTAGACAATAGCAAATAGTCAACAGAAAATTACCACACGTTTTATTTATTCATATGTCAATAATTACTGTAGGAGGCAAGAAGGGTAGAAAGGAGAGCTAAGAGGTTTGTAAAGCCTAGAGAAAGAAGTTGGAGGGCTCGCCGGGATGGGTCCAGATGTTACTTTTACGAAAATGTTTCTTCCCAAAATATTACACAGTTTATATTGAGATACTCAAAGCCTCACTCCATAAGTATAATGGCTCATGCGTATTACAGTACAGAGTGTTCCTATATTTTAAAGATTAATGAAGTAGTATATTCCAAAAATTGTGTTATTTGGTCACTATTAAGTGTAGATCAAATACATTAAATTCGTCATGAACAGACGAATTTGAAATAGTTTAAATAATAAGCATTCAACAACATAATGTTAAAATATATGAAGAATATATTTGTGCCTTTTACATGTTTGTGCTCCTAATATTTTAACTATTTTCTTCAGTCCAATGATAGTGGATATTAGAGATTCGAACTATACTAGTTTCCTGGAACATTAAAATGAATAAATGTTTCATTAAATTACAACATTAGGATCGACCGGGGAGTTATTCGATCCTTCTCGATCCAGTTTATACAGTTAAATTCGCTTCAAGGATCACGAAGCCCTCCCCTTGGTAATTTGGGGATCCCGCCCGGATTTCCCATTTCTCGAACGGACTCTCCGAATGAACCCATTTCGGTTCCAGCCCTGGCCCCGGCCCACGCTACCGGCAAAGAAATCCATTATTCCGCTTCTCCTCCTAATATCCTTCCAATTTGTTTCCGCATCAATTTCGGTTCATCGCCACCGGCGCGGCCAAGAAACCACGGTCTCCTCCTCGCATGTCGTAATGCATAAAATCAGGAAAAATGTTCACCGGCGAGGGGCTCATTTGCGTAAAGACGAGCGATTTCACAACGGTGAAATTGGGCATTATTCCTTTTCCCGTTCCGAATTAGTTCCCCTATTTATATTAGGGATTGGTCAAAAAAATGTTCCAGACGCGTTTTCCGCAAAAACAAAAGGAGAATAACATATTGATTAACATCCTCAATCATAAGAAAAAATAATAAAATATTCCGAATCTTACACTGCAAATAAATTTAATGATCACTGTCTATTAAAATCAACTATTTGACTATTAAAGCAATCCGTATTGGATTCCGTTTGTGAATAACTAATAATCATCCCCAAAGTATAAAATAGTTCGTTTTTAAACTTTCAGCTTTTAAAAATCGTAAATACAACTTGTAAAAAGCGATGTAAATTAATTAGAGTCTCAACCCCTGCGGTTCTTTGCGCTAGACCGGCGAAAGCCAAATTGCCAGTTCGAATTTTGTCAAATTCAACCGATCAGCGGTGGGGATAAAAACATTGATACGATCGTCCGGATGACGATCATTCAACGATCGCGTGTTTGGGCTTTTCGCCACCATCACCGGGGCTATAAATACAAGGAGCGGTTGTTCTTTCGCTGATGAAATATTGATTTATAACCCCGGAGTTAAGATAGTTAACCGGTCGAGACCGGTTTATTTCCTGGCCAATCGCATGGGGAGTAAATCGTAGGCAGAAAAAAATTCAAACAGGCTTTTTAATGATATTTGTATTTATGGAAACTGAATAACGGTAATTGAAAAGCGGCGTTATACATGGAAACGAATTTCAAATTTACACACTCAAATTGAGAAGAACACTCTTCAAAACAATTATTACTTGTTCGATCTCTTCCTATTTGAATAGCGCTTGGATAGCCTTTTATAGTGCAAAGGTTCTGAAACCCCGATAATCTCAAAGAGTATATAGTTTCTACTAATTTCTTAACAGCAATTGAAGCGAATGGAGGCAGAAAATCATACGAGCGACGATTCTCCGGTTGAACATAATGCGGTCCTATTACAGCCAGAGTGCGAATTGGAATTCAATAATATGTAACCCCGGGGAAGGGGCCCATGGTAGGTACAATGCACGGGTGCCAGTTTCAAATTGAACCCGCATCACTTTCAGTTTGGGAGCTTATCGTAAAACTGGGGGCTCCGATGGAAATTGTTATTTTATTTATGCCCTTCCGATCGTCTCTCTCTCTCTCTCTCTCTCTCTCTCTCTCTCTCTCTCTCTCTCTCTCCTATTAGAGACAAAGGGAACGCAGGAAGTTTGCCCGGCGGCTCCATGAGATAGCGCCAAATATCATTTATCGCACGTCAAGAAAACCGGGATGAGGCAATTCGCCGTCGGCATTCTACTAACCAGTATATATACAGGTATATATGTATGTGTATACAATAATACGGAAAAAACATGTGACATGTAAACTGAAACCGTTAAAACCGTTTCCTTTGAGTTATGAAATATTAAAACTGATATATCTATAATAATATTTGCGCTGGTGTTTGTTGTTAGGAAAATGGAATTCGATTACCATTTTTTCAATAATTGTTTACTATATCTACAAAATAATTACTTTTAAGATACAGAAGTCAACTTTTGTAAGAACATTCCACTGTCTGATATCGTGAACGTCGTCCTTCAAATGTATCTGGTAATACGGGGAAAAGTAACACAATTTTGTCTACGAGAAAACTTCCTCTTCGACGTTACAATTTCTGAAGTAATTTGAAACGGACAAATAAAGGGAATATAAAAGTACAAAATAAAACATTACCGATTTCGGTAAAGTTTTATTTTATTCAATGAAAACTTTTCTGCATTTCATTTCCCGGCCAACGCGGCCGTTCTTATTTATTTCTCGGTTTGCCGAACTACAGTTTTAAAAACTCTGTTCAACACTTTGCCCGCTCATGGAATCTTCAGCGGAGTAATACGTTAAACTTTTCGATTCCATTGCTCCTTAATTAGTAAATCGACAATATCTCATAAAATCTATTTATAAAAATGTAAATTAAAATTTCTTTAACATTCACTTCAAACTCTATAAAATTGTAGGTGTATTTCGGGTAGGGAAACCATCAAATTAGTTTGTCTTTTCCCTCACTAGGTTCGGCAGTGCTCTCGGTCAGACTCAGTTATTGAGGAACATTTTTAATATACCGTTTCTAGAAATTGATTCGTAAGTTCTCCGCCCCTTTCCGGAACCCCACTCACTTCCCCGCCGCCACCACAATAAATACAGTTCTGCCGGAAAAGGTGGGCCACGCCCGCGAAACTTTCCCAACTGAATATTGCGAGGAACAAAGGTAAAACTGTTCTTGCCAATATAACCGGCATTAAAGCCTTGTAGGGGAAGTACGATCCGGAGAGGTGGGCTGTTCAGAGTGGGGGAGTGGGACAGGGGGATGAAGAGAGAGAGAGACAGGGTGTGAGGGAGTGTGCGAGTGAGTGAGAGAGTAAATAAAGCGCTCGCCCCGGTGGAAGAAGAACAACTTTCCCCTTCAACAAACTTAAAACTGGAAGTTAATGTGTGTAACTACTGACGCGATTAACTTAAGCGGCTCTAGTGTCTCATTTTACTTGGTCCTCCGGGGGGCGGAGTCAGGCAGTGCGAGGAAGGGGGTTGCCCGGGTTATTAGCGAAAACAGATTTAGGACCCCGCCTCCTGTTTAAATTCCCCAGAATAAATACGGGACAGCGTTCCTCAAAAGCAGTCCTCTTTCGGGGCGATGAGCATTCGAGGGAGGGCCCTCGCTGTACTTCGACATTCTCCTATCGCTGGACTGATTTAGAAATTAAACTCAGCGAGGAACCAAGAAACCTAGTTTAAGATATTTGGTTTGGTGGAGGACATGGATTCGAATATCTCCCATCCTCTGATTTTCTCACCATTTGCTTTCCACCATCATCACCAAAACCTTATATATATGCACATACATATGTTATCTGAGCACTAACTTACCTGGATGACTTTCAAATAACGCCAGATCTTCCTCAGAAAATCTTACGAATTGATGACTATCCAAACCAATTTGTATTCGTGTGTAAAATAAAAATACCTTAAATTTAGATTTGATAAATATGATGGAATATTACATTTATATTTAAAAACTAGATTTATTTTTTAGATCTAGAAGATAATACAGCCCAAGGCAAGAATTCCGGAAGAAACAGAATCGAGACATGTTCACGTTCCGATTTTAATGCAATCCTATGAAACCGCTTTTAAATTGTATTTTTCTCAATTCTCTCATTTCTCAAAGAGGGCTATTAAAGAACCCGATTTGTTTTTCTACTGGCTTTCATAGAATTTAAGTGTATAGAACGAATTAACCTTAGCAATATAGCTTAGAATGAGACTATAGAACATTGGGGTCACCGAGTGACGTCCTTGTTGACCTAGTGCCCAGCATAATCGCAATCAATTCTCACTCTTTATCTAGAAAATTTGTAAACGGCCAGAAATTCCACAACCACTAAAACTATAGGTTAACTTAAATGGGAATTATTTTGCGCGATCTAAACAAAGTATAATCTTGTCATTTGAGAATACAATTTCCGAGACGAAATTGAAATTTCGTCAATATATCTAATAATAATGCGTAAAATTAAAATATAATAATAATGTCTTTGCCTGAATTATTATAGAAAATATGTTAACAGATTACGAATTTGCCGAAAAACCGCTAGAGAGCCTCAAGTCATTTCCAAACAATGTCCCCGGAGCTGTTAGAAAACGTACAAATTTCTCTATGAATATTCGATCATGTTGGAAAGAATATGGAGTCGTTTCATCGCATGCATAAGACTTACTGGCGTGCCATCCGCTCGGGATTTATGGGCGCAATTTTCACTACGAACAAAGCAAACGAACATTTGCCTTGAGATTGAACTCGGATCGCGGCTTAAACTCAAACTTTGCTATGGATTTGTGAAACGGATTACAGGAAATTAGGGTAGTTTTGTCCACCAATTTGCGATAGCTAGGCGGTTCGATGGAATCGGCGAAACTAATTACCGTCCAATCGAAGTAGCGTAGAATTGAAAACTGATTCTGCCTTTAATCAAATGGAAATCAGTAAATATATTTCGATATCGATAACTAATTTAAATTCAAATTATTGATTAAAATTCGCCATTCTTTTATATCGTTTTATAATTAGAACGAACTTAGTCCGCCGGTTGTCAGTTAATGAACTGGCGGGATACGATTATATGATTGCATAAAACATCTTTACTTTTTAACCATATTATAAATAAATATATTTGTAAAATAGCACCATATTTAATATTATATAGTCATCAAGTAATATAACCATATTACATCAAATTTTCGCAACTCGCTCTGAATTGTAGGATATATAAGTGAAATAACGATTACTAGCCTTTTAGTAACAGTTATCACTCTAATATGCGCTTTCTAACGGGCCAAATATTTTCCACTATCCGTTCTAGTTTAGCGCGTTTGAACTTGGCGGACTATTTCCCACGCAAACTAGCCTATTAGCCATATAGTAGCGAGGATGGGATGGGCATTCAATAAAACCTTTGGTCCTAATGGTGTCGGGCCCAGGGCTACATTTTAGCCGGGATAAGCCCCGGGCCTTGTTTAACATTCATAAACGGCTCGTTATACCGGCGCCTTGCTAGCTAGGCCCAGGTGCGCCCGTCTAACCTGAAATAATATCGAAAGCGCCTAATTCCCTTATTCCTGCGACTTTACCGAATTGCGGCGGAAATTTCGGCTATTTAAGTTTGAATTTCGCCGTCCGAAATGTGGCCCTCGGCGAAGTTCGGCAAAGATTTGTTCGGACCGCAAATTTTGCACCTTGCCCGTAAAACTTTCCACGCCGCTGAACCGTGAATATGAACGTTTGACTGCGTGCATTTAGGATGGAAATGTTTTACCGTTTCTTAACCTTTGAACGGCTTTATTCAACCATGTGTCTCGCCAATTTATATTAATTAACTAATTAATGCACCCTGGAACGAAGTCCGGCCTGTTTTTGAAGGACCTCACAAAATTCACGTCTCGGCCCGGCTCGGGATAGATTCGCGGAAGAGAGGGGAGTGGAAGAATGATGAAGACCCTAATTCCACCGACGGAGGGAGCGAGGGAGGGGGAGAGAGAGAGAGAGAGAGGGAGGGAGGGATGGAAAGGGAGAAGCGATCAATCAGACGCTTTCTTCCGAACGACTTAACGTGACAAAGACTTAGGTTACTCGACTTCCTCTCCCGCCAGCCATAATAAACTATGACCGCCACGAAAAAAACTATGAGCTTCATGAGAGAGATGACATCGAATAAGGTATATAGATCAGAGAGCCGAACAAATATGAAATCCCTCTCAGCCCTAACAGTACGATAGAATCTCTCTTATTAAATCTTATTTGTTAGGATAGAGATAAAAATATATAGATTCGGTTCGATGTTGGGCGCTGTATGGAACGACAGAAGGATTTGAGGAGAAGCAGAGTATAGGAGCAAAGAATTGGATGGAGAAGACAATGCCGAAGCGTGCAATGCAAAATTCTAATCTCGAAGATTATGGAACTTTAGGAAAAAGCCGAGAAAATATTAATGACAAGTGTTCTCGGGCCGCAGACAAAGGGAAAAAGGCCGGGAGCAGTAAATGCGGGAATATGACAATGAAAGGGTTGATATTGCTCAGCCGGAGAGAATAATTAGAAAGAGTAATCGGCACTGATTGCGAAAATATTCGGGGTATTTACAATTCAGATAAACGATTACCTCGTAATTTAGAATTCGGAGCCTCCGTTTTATATCCTATGCGTATCTGTGGCGTAAAAATACATAATGTCAGAAAAATTTGTTTGGACGTTGGTTTCAGTCCAATTGATAAAGTCAGAAAATGCCAAATTCTCGAGTCGTGACTTATTTTTAAGATTTAGATCTAGATTCAAAAATTCTGCTGAATTTGAAATTAACTCAAATTAGAATTATCAATTAATGCAATCAAATTCTCATATAAAACCAAATTGCAGTATACTTTTTACCGGTAATTTCTCTCATTCTGAATGCTTTCGATCCTCGTATAACTAAATTGAATGAAATACAAGTTGACCAGAAGAGATGATTTTCATGTATGCCCTATACTATCTAGCACATGAATGGACTAAACTAGCATTATGTAAAGATATTTGGCCGTAAACGGGTCGTTAGTGAGAGACCCGCCCCCGTGAAATGGCCGTGTGTGGAAGTCGATTTTAATTACCGGGCTGACCGTAGGGGCGGGCGGCTGCGATGTCTTTTTTAGGCAAATCGGTGCCAACAAAGCTTTTTCAAGGGGGTTTAGGCTTTAGATCAGAGGCATGGCGTAGCGTGTAGCCCCGCTCTGTGTAGAGACAGAGACCCCCGACCCCCTTTGCGCCCCGCCAATATCCCCGGACCCTTTGCCCCTCGAGGAACGTGTGGCCCGCCCCGGGGCCTTTTCGAACCAATTCGGAGTTGTTGACCCAATATTTCTCCCTCCTTTCTCCAACCCTTCCGTCGGCCCCCACATCCACCTTGCGATCAAGGATATTTGCTTCTTGATTATCGTCCACCTTCAATTCAACTTAATCTCATTACATTTGGGTATCATCACTAATATTGAACTGGCGAACTTTTGCCTGTACTTTATCCGATTGAAAAAACTTAAGGATTGAACCCCTTAACTGTATTCTATAGATTCATTCGGAATTACTGTTAGTTCTACAGATCTGAACGTAGTAAAGTCGAATTTTTAACTAAAAAACATTTGAACCCGGGTCTGCCCGGTAAGTGTTAGAGATATCCAGGTCGAATTTTAAAAGAAAAAAGAAAGAAAAATTAAAGTTAAATATAGAGAGCCCTATCAGGGCTTCTGTAGCTTAGAAGGTTAGACCTTTAGCCTGCTGACTTCTAATTAATTGCAAATTTTATTTGACGTAGAACTCCAGAAACTAGTTCATACCGTGTTCATACGGTTGTTTTTATTACGCTTTGTATAGAAAGGGCACGAGGAATTGAAATTTCCATTTGTACCAACTATTTAGCGTTCTAAAATATGTAAGCAACAAAATCAACGACTCCATGATTGATTTACTCTCAAGATGAAAGTTGCGATCAAAAACATTACACACTGCCTGATGCCCCGGATTGGACGCTTCGAAATTGCGATTATCCAATCGCAATATTCCAGCGCCATCTCTAAATTAATTCGAACTGGAAACAGAATGTAATTGAAATGTAAACGCCATTGACCCGTGTGTCCCGGGGAGTCCGCTGTGTCTTCCATTAATCCGGCGGGCACAAACAGGAAACGGAAGCATTAATTGGAATTCCGCACACGACCCGAAACCCAATATGGGCCCGTTTAGGTTTCGCCCGGTCACAAAGGGAGGCCCGATTTTGTTGCCGCGCCGGAATAATTTTCGGAATCCCCAAACAGCGAAAAATGTTTGCCCTCCCGCTTAAGCACAACTCAAGGGATGGATCGTATTGTATGTGCGGGCGGAACAATGGGCCAATCCGTCCTGAAGTTGGGGCGCAAACCGATTCGGAAACAATCACTTTGATTGGAGGACAATATTGCACTAGACAATTGCCGTCCGAATAGCGTGGCCGCAGTCCTAGCAGCAATGCAACTTCGGCTTACGTTGCAATTTACCTCGATTAGCCAGCACGTACAATCTAAGGTAAAATTTCTTATTATAATTTAATACTGCATCAAAATTGCAGATTTTTTCTCCAATATGCACAACATTTATACCCGAACATTGCTTATTACGTGAGTTTATATGTTTTATTAATAATTTTTTTCGTCAATTAAAATATGAACTGAATATCGGTGAAAAGTATATCGTAAGAATGTAAATAATTCACAAGGTTTGAGCCGGACTTTTTTCGACAGACGGATACAGTTTTTCAAATGTTACAACGCGCGATGCGTCACGAATAAAATACACAGCCCTTATAGCCCTTTCGTGTCCCTGTCGGAAACTATTTACTCACAAGTCCGACCGCCGAGGCAGAACATATTGGGGCCGGGAGGCCGGACATCTCGAAACGGGTATTGCGGAGGAACCTCTCCTCTCATTTGGCGGGGCGATCTATATCAATTGGCGGCGTCTGCAGCCCACGCCGTCAGTGGGCCCTTCGATACCATTAAGTAGCGCCCCCTTCTCGCCCGGTCTCGGGACGAAATGAACTTCGGCCGACCGAGCTTAGAATTCGGGCCGCGTAAATTTATTTTCGCTTCGGTATCAGCTCGTGGCAATATTCAAGTTTAAGTCGTAATAGAGTCCATCAGAAAAATTAGAGAAACAGGAGCACCTTATGACAGCAAGAGCTATCACTTACTTTATATAATATTACTCAGTTAGACAACAATTTTGAAATCCGTACAATTAAAACCCACGACTTCTAATAAGATTCTTTATCAGAATATATTTATTATTAGTCCTGTAGACCATAAATAATAATAGGAGTTGTGTTATATTTGTACACGTTCATATCAACACAAAAGTTGAAAATATGAAATTATTATAATAATTTGTACATGCGTATAATACGGGAGGGTTGAATTTAATTGTGCATTAGAAATTCGAAATTTCTGTTTTCCCCTAGAATTCATGAGGCCTATAAGGAGGACGTAGGCCCTCAAAATCCAGTCTCTCCAGGTCAAGCCCACAGAGTCCATCCCTAATCAAAGGACGGTTATTTGGGCCGGAAGCTAAATTAAACCCGTTCTAATTGAAGGAACAACTCGAAATAGTCCGGCGCCGGCATTGTGCTTTGATCAGCCTGCGGTCACAGGTCCGAATCCCGGCGGCCTAAGTCCGCAAATTAATTCTCGGCTATAAATAATAATCCGGGACAATTGATTGTATGAGGCGCAGGCCGTCTATTTATGGCCTAAGGGCAGTCGGGCCTCAACCGTTGTGGGCCTCGGGTTTAGAGATATTTTGGGTCCCATAAGTTTTAACGCCAGTTGATTAAACGGTATTCCCCTCCAGCCGGCAGTCGTGAACCGTCCCTCTAAGGAAGCCGGAGCAATAAATCCGGTTTAAATGGGTCCCAGTCACCGGGCATTATTTTTCAGGTTCGGTCCCAGAAAGTCGCGACGACTAAGACTTGCCGCCTGCCAGACAAAACTGTAGGTACCCAGCTGTGCCGGCAGACAAGCTTGAAAATATCCCGTAAAGCCGGATTAACATTTTTAATTTCATACGAACTTAATTCGGCAACAGCAAAAACCTTAATTACATTATATGGATTGCGGCCCGGTCTTCAAATGGTTTCTTCGAGGAAACCATCCTCAGTCTAATAAATTTAAAATAGTCTCGCCGAACTGTAAAAATTCCGATATCGAACTCATTTGAATTCCATTAGCTGTATAAGCCAAACAATAAAGAATGTAAAGTATTGAAATAATAAAGGCTTTGCTAAAGTGAGTTTAACCTAAATAGATCATGCATTTTAGATGATCGACATCTAATATTATAGATCAAATTTGTTTATCCTTCAAATAACCTGAATATAAGCAACTCTGGCATGGAGTATAATTAGATATAGGGTAATAGATTCTACTATTCCGTATTGAACAATAATACATATATATATATATATATATATATATATATATGAAGTTACTTCATTTGTAAACGGTAGTGTACCCATTTCAATCGTAATTACGACGGGTTTTTGTATGTGCCGGAGGAGAAACTCTAAATTTCTCTTTTAATAGGAATACTGTGGACCGGAGGGAGGAGGAGGCGGTCCTTATATCCCGTTGAACGCGCGCTTGAGTTGGACCGAATTAATAAATAAATTGGATTGTTTGATATAATTCTCCCTATCGTTATTACTCAACTTTCTATTTTCTCGAAATAAGTTCGCCCCAACTTTTAATGAGTGCCGTCCTCCCCCTCGCAGAGATACCCTACCCCGTGCCGGGCCCAGGGGGGGAGTTATTCTCGAGAAGACGAAAGGGTTTGTTCCGCGAGGATAAAGAAAGTGGGGAGAAGGGACTTCGAAGACGATAAGAAATTATATTTTAGACCGTCCAAATTTTCGGTACGTTTCAACAGCTCGCTGACTAAGTTACTTTAGAATACTTGCCCTAATAATTTTGTTATAAGTTAAGTAATAATTTATATTTGTATTCAAATTGACAAATGAAGGAATAGCTTTCAGGTTTTAGGCTCAACACTGACCATATAATCATGAATTCCAAAATTTACCTAAATTCGAGTACTTTGAATTATTTTTCACAATATTATATTGTGATAGATATGTTCTCTTGGTACAACGACGCCATTCTGACAGGCGCTTGTTGCAATAAATAACATTTTAAATTAATCCTTTGTTAATGCAAAGGAGGAGCAATTAAAGCGCGTGATTTATACGGCCCAGACAGTTGGAATAAACACACAAACGCTGCATTAGCGCGAAAATAACAAGATATCAGATTAAATAAGTATAATATTATTTATGGAACTGGGGTATCGAAGCTGTAAATATTCCTATGGGGGCCATACCGTCCTCGTTTCGAACGGGCGAAACGGCGATGGGACAGTCAAAAAACCGCGAACTGTTGAAATTGGACGAACTTCCGATTGTTGCAATTGCAGTTGCGGTGTTTATTGAAGCAATATAGTTTACGCAGTTCTGCCAAAGTGACGCTTGTCCCAGATTTGAATACGATCGTGAACCTATAAGCGGATTAAACTCGCTCGAGCTAATTTTGTGCAGAAATAGATCCAATTGATCGGTGGAAAATAAACGTAGCCAAACTGAGGAAGTATAACGATAGCCAAAAAAGTAATATAATTAAATCACCCTCATTAAATCAGCGTAATCACGCTCGAAATAGGCTACTTGTAAGCATTAATTTCAAGAAAAGTATAAGGGTCACCCTTTTTACGGTCCTACCTTAATAGTTGACCCTGTCTTGGTTTTAGTTTTGTTAGAATGAACATATTAAAAATAGCTACAAATTACAAAGATTTCGTTAATTATAAATTATTGATTTCTTCCTCGAAAGCTTAATTTCTCTAATAATGCCGAAAATGAATGCCCGGTTTTCTCGAAACAATTTGTACAGCAGAAATTCAACCAGAAAATTTCCAACCAACAGCCCCTCAGAATGGATATGGGAGAACTTTATCTAAATTTGGTGACATACAATATATCATAGATATTTCTATACTGAAAATACTGTATAGAAAATTCTAAGCTTTCACAATTCGAATAGAACTCGGTTTCATCCAAGCAATAGGTCATACGTACTTAAGAGTGCTGACCTGACCTACCCTACTGTCGACCCCGGAATTCGAGAATTTAATAATTTCCGCCGGTGCCTCGTAGATCTTCTTCGTGGAATACGGCCAAATAAATGGTGGTTGGCGGTGGAGGGGGGACAGAGAGAGGACCGGAGGGGATATTTATAGGGTAGCACCGGGTCAGCTTTAAGATTGGCGACCCAACTGTATCGGAAGCGGAATAAGTTTTTACAATGGAATCGAATCGGTAAAATAAATTTATGGCGCGTTGCATCACCGGCTTTGTGAAATGTTATAACTTCAAATAGCGACCGGAAATTACTTCGAATTATAGCACGAAATTCAACCGACTGTGCATTTCATGTGTTGCAGTTACAATACAAAATGTGTCTAAAAAACAAACTTCTTTAATACTACTTTATTAGCGGGTGCATTAGAGAGTGCAGTTCGAGTAACCAAATGCCTTAGAGTTCAGTCCGCTCCCGTACAATACAACGGCGAACCGATCGTACATGGTGAAGAGGAGCAGGTTTGAGTGAATTCTTCAGGTTTTTCATTAAAAACCATAACGGCGTCTCGGGTCCCGAACGCTCGGGAATTCATTGCACGGCATTTCGAAAAAAATATGGAGTATTATTGGTGGGGAGGAGTGTTGAGAAGGTGTCCCCGGCCGATAATAGAGGAGCCCGACCTGATCCTGGCTCTGAGGGACGTGACCCGACCGCTATTAGCCCGAGGCGAGAACTCTCTCTTTCCCCTTCTGAAAATTTTGTACCGTCAGAAGAAAATATACCGGGACAAATGTAGTTTCCGCTTTTCACCAAACGAAAATACAAATAATTCCGTCTTCAATTTTGGAGCCCGGTGGAAAAACCGGAATCGTCTTGCCTAGATGACACACTTTAGAAATCTCTCTTGCACATTCTTACAGAATTAATTAAATAATAATAAGTAAATTATAATTTACTCATATGGGACGGTAAAGTTTTTTATTTGCCTAAATCAGGACAATGTTCTCAATGCGTTGAGACAAATTTAACATAACTCTGCTGCTTTGACGGCTTACCTTATTTATTACTTATGATAATCGTTTCGTATCTTGAAAGCTTTAATGTTGAAGTTTCCCCTATGGTTCTGAATAAATTCCGGTCGAGAGCGGATGAGATAATTTAATATTTAAAAGCGCTCATGCAATGTACGATTGTCACCATTCGCGTTTCGAAAATGGGAAATAATAGTTACCCAATCAACGAAGCGACACCGGTAAGCATAAATATTTATGTTCTAACAAACCCCCGTATTTAGTATTTATTTCACGCTTTTTACATGTTATATTATTCTTTGGGATTAGGGTTAATTGAATTTTCTGATTGATCCGGGAGGGTACAGGATAGAAACCTCTTCACAGAGAGGTTCTTTAAATTATTGCAAACAGAAAAACTCTTCAGTTTCTCTCAACTCCCCCATATATAAATCAAATCTTAGCTCCGTCAATATATGCATTACTGCTGCGTTTTCAATATGCTTTGCCACCAGATTGCCGATTTCATGTTTGCTCAAGTCATAAAGCCAACAGGATGGTTTTAGAACGGGAAATGTACTCTTCTTCTCATTTTGTTTGTTCTCGGGGTCTGTTTGCTGGCAGACAATATCGAGATATCCATTAAAACCAACCCACGTAACATGAAACTTTGTTTCCGCCCTTGGCAGCACAGTTCGGTATCGGGAAGCGAGTTCAGTGCGCTATTTCTCGGGTCGGTTAACACTAATGAAGTAGTTTGCTAATTGGACAATCATAAGTCTTAGACGCCGCGTCTTAGAACAGCTCTGTTGTTTCGAAAAGCATTTCACAAATAGTTTGAGTCTAGCCTCACACAATTCAGGCACGCAGAACGCGCATTTATAGATCAACAGGTTCATTTTATTCGAATAGATCAATTTTCTGACCAATCACCACGAAAATATATTAACTCTATGACATGTGACTGAACTGTCACAAAATAGTATTTTTTATCTTGTGTTTCCATTTTGTAAAATTATAATGTTATTTTTTTTCAATATGACATTCGTGGTGCAGTTTTATCGTAGCGAGATTAAAAATGTATAAATCTATATATACTGTAAATTTTAGCGTTCATAAAATATTGCCATTCAACGTTAATATTTCGTCCAACAACGAAGTTGGGGAACAGAGCACGGCGGTACATCAACGACGGTCGGTTGAATGTAATTTATTTGGTTTATTGAGGAAGTTTAGCGTCAGCCCTATCGGATAATTTATTGTAAAACCAATTACGTGTACGGAAATTCAACTTCCCGAAATAGCCGAGCGTTTATGTAAAGGCCTGTCGGCGGTGCGTATAAGTGAAACGTCAAGCACTGGAAATTTGCTAACGCCCGTCCAATTATTCTGCAACTGAAATGAGAGTTATAACTTCGGTAACCGGCCAACTAAAAACTTCGCTTTGTGGAGAAAAACATTTTCACGGCCGTGTTTTCGCTGAGCTCAGACAGAGATTGAATTTAAAGAGTGTGATTGCGTTCATAATATCCCTTGTAATTCAATGCATCAGTATATTAAACAAGCGAATATGAATTACCCAATCGCAATGTAGTTGACACAGAGAATGTAGAAAGCAGAGAATTTGTTTAAGAATTGTTTACTCTAATTATTTTCCAAAAATTGTTATACTTATATTTCATACTCAATACTCGATCGGAATTTATGGGGCAAATGTTCTTATTCACTTATTCTTTTTATCAGTTCATGGGCTCTTTAAAACCAGAATTTCAATTCGATTATACCGGGCCAAAGCAGTCTGCCAGTCCCAATCGGTTGGATCGGCCTAGTTAATGTATGAAATCGATAGCGGCCCAGCGTAAAATATTTTTACGGTCCCATCCGCACTAAATATTGTAACACTTGGAATGGGGAGGGGGGGTTGGGGTGTCGACAACCGAGGTCAATATTGGCCCAAGGTCCATCCTGGGGGGCGGCGTTTGGTGGCCCCCGCCCCCTTAAAATTACCATAAAGTAGGATCAGTGGTCGGCGCGCACCCTGAATAACGATTCCTCAAACATTAAACCACCGGGACACTTCCATGAACTGCTAAATCCCCGCGCCCCGCTCCCTTTTACTAAATCAACGGTGAACCAACCCGCGTTTCAAATACGGAACGATTTATTTCATCGCATTATGTCAAATATAAGTTGTCCGACTAATTGTAAACCTATTAAGGTACGCGAGAAAAAAATGTACACAGCTTACAATGGATAAACAGTCTTCAAAATATTTGAAAAGCAGACGAATAGGATCCTTATATGAAACAGTATCAATTTATACAACAGCTGAAAGTAGTTATAATAGTGTTCCAATACAGTATCTAATAATGATTAGGATGTATATTTCAGCACCATTATTTCTATCATTATTACCTTTAAACGAAATGATTTAGTTTTTTTTTGTTTAATTAAAATATTGTAACATATATTAACATATTACCTATACCTGATCAATTCAATAGTGTATATGAGTGACGTCAGCATAAGTAGAGACTTGTTAGTCACTTGAAATTAAATTATACTCCTTATAATTATATTCCTTCGAAATAATTCAAAAAAGGCAAAAAAATAAAATTGTACCGAAAATATTTTTTCTGCAATGCGTGACCTCATGGGCGTCCGGCTCAAAGCAAATACAAAATGCGGATGCGGCGGTGCTTATTATTTAAAACGCTACTGCGGAAACTAAGTGCGTCCGAACGGGCAAAAATTAATTCGGCCGCGTTTATCTCCCCTTAAAGTGTACTGAAATGCTTTATCAGAAATTTAATTAGCCCGGTTTCAACCCATTTCGGCTTACACATGTGCGAAAATAAGAAACGACGTCCAGCAGTTTCATACGGTTTTTTCAAATGTTTCAACTGTGCTTCAATGCATTTTAGAAACCAAAAAATATACACTGAGATTTTAATTTTGTCGCGATTAGATTATGGACTCTCAGAGTAAAATCGTAAACTACGGACTTCAATGTAATCGTAGGATCATTGTCCTTCAAGTAGTGATTGCCATTCGTTCTGACAGCTTGAGGGTTGGAGGATATCAAAGAGAATGTTTCAGTTTTGGGTAGAATGAAGACTCAGTATTTTTCAATTATAAAATTTTGAAACAAAGAAAAATAAACAGTATTCCGGACAACCATTTTTTTGGGGACGTTTTCAATTAAACGTCGATTCGGATTCACAGCTCCGACGACGTACATTTCTGCGTTTTACAGAATGGGATTGACGCGGTCGGGCTAGGTAATCGTGGCTAGGAGAAGGGTTGCATGCAGGTCGAACTGTGAAATGGAGCGACACCATTCCTTGTTCAATCGGGCGAGGGATGACGGATTTCGGTAATTTTCCGAATCCGTGGAGGAGGAGGAGGAGGCATCCTCATTTCCTAATTGGCGGCGAGGGGACGGGTCGCCTTCTCTACGACGGAGCACCCTCCAAAATCCGGACCCGGGCGAAGGTTTAACGGCCAATTGACCACCCCTCGGGGTGTTGCGGCGACGAGCGCTCGATTGCGCGGAAAAGGAGAAAATGAAAAGGTTTTTCTGGGACCGCTGGCAGCATTCAGAGTGCGTGACAACGCTTGCGCTTACAAATGGTCCAACTTCTTTTGAACTTGGAATTCATTTTATTTAATTTATACTCACGAAAGAGAGTTTTATGACATGAAAACAATACTCACCCGAACTTTCAGAACTATGACATATAACACAGAACTACAACCCGGAGTTGTATTCCCAATAAGTCCAAATTTTCTTTCAACTACTGATTTCTATCATAATCCATACCCTGATCAATCAAGATAGGAAACAGATTATGTGTACTAGTGTGATAAAATGTCGAATAACTCCATGAATAATTTAAATCTTAGATATTTTGCGAAGTAGCAATGAAATTAATAGATTAATGGATAGCATATTTCACACACGGTTTCGGACGAATGTTGTTTCAGCCTCAACAAATCAACAGCAATAGATGTTACCATCCTAACAAAGTTATCGTTATTGTTCTTATCACGATGAAGGGGGAGGGGCGGTCATGGTAGGGAACCGCCCAATATTGGCTTTTGGGGGCAAAGGTCACGCTCCCTCCATCCCTCTCTCTCTCTCTCTCTCTCTCTCTCTCTCTCTCTCTCTCTCTCTCTCTCTCTCTCTCCCCCCCGCCCCTGCCACCTCTGTCCATCGCTCTCACTCCCTCACACACTCTTTCACACTCCCTCTCTCTTCCTCTTGCCGGTGTTATTATGGGCTCACGTCGCCCGGGACCACTCGTGCACGAAATGGTTCCTGGGGGTCTCGCGGCTACTGCAAAAACTCACGGCCCGAGCGGTGTCCACCCGGAAATGAATTGTTCGGCAATTCCCAAGCGGCAAAAATGTCATCGATACCATCCAGCCATCATAAAATTCCGTTCGTAAGATGGTAGAGTACTAATACAAGGTATGGCTCTCATGACACAACCATATAGTCACTGGTTATATATATATATATATATATATATATATATATATATATATATATACATGATATGTTTCTCGTTATCTTCACTTATCAATTCCTTGATATTCTGATTGATGCCATTTGGCCCAGGAACTTCTTTTGTAGTAATTCCTCGGTATGTCAGTTTCGCGTTCTCTTACCAATAGGCATTAGACGGTTGTAAATACGCTGTCTTTCTAAGGACAAATGTTTTCATTTATCCTTGTATTTTATAATTATTGCAATATATTTCCAGGTTGTTGCAAGATTTGTTCGAATTTCTAGTTTCAATATTCGTATTCCGATTGCAATTCACTACTTCAAATCTATTTTAATTTTATGTTATTGTATTTCCCAGCAGGATGGAAGATCTATATTTGGTCTCAAGATAGTACGAAACGACGCCAAACATTTTTAGGGCGATTAATTTTCTCGAAATCTCCCTATAAAATTGGTCTAGCTTACCGAAATAACGGGTTAAATAAGGGTTTAATGGGGTGGGGGGGAATAAGGGTTAAATACTGGAACTGAAATCTGTTGAAGTGGGGGTGTTGCACCGACTGATGGGAGCCGAGGAGAAGTGGAATTTCGCAAATAATAGCGCGTAATAGCCAGCCACCGAATACCGCCGGAGGGCAATCAAGAAACTCCATGAATTCCAATTCACCCCTAATATTTGCGTTCACTAGAGGCGTTCACTTCGAGGATTGAAACACTCGAGTGTTCTTTTATATTCGTGTTGCTCACATGGAAATAAACTAACCATATTGGCTGTAGTAGGGGGCGAAATAAACATTCCAGGTTTCAGTAGTAACGGAATGTTGGCTGTTGTTCCAGCTTTCGTATTGAAAAACTGTTCGAGAATCAACATGGCGTAGAGATACGTTCAAAAAGTTTTTCAAAAATACCAAAATAATTTAATAATAAATATAACAGAACGCATAACTGAAGGTATAAATTTAATACTGTTATATATTAACGAAGGAAAATTATCCTTGTTTGTTCCCCTTACAAAAATATTGGATACTGAACGTGTTTAGTGAATTACTTATTTCCATGCTGCACGAGGCATTCATTGACTCTCTCTTCAGCCGAGGACTAGTCGATATTCGAAGCAGTTCGATTGGACTGAATTTAATGTTTGTTCGAAATTGATTATTTTGAAGGGAAGAGGATGCAATAACATATATGATGCTTATTTTAAGCAGTTCGTGTGTGCTTGTTGAGTAAGGAAAAGTTTGCATTATTTTCGCAATACACGTTTAAACGTCACGATATAAAACGGGATAAACGGGTGCAGGGGCGCGCATCGGGCTCGTTATTTGCTCGGGTCGGACGGTCGTGCTCCACTCTCCATCGCCGTTTCTGTCTCTCGCATCAAATCCAATATAAGTTTTCGGAGGAGGACGAAGGGCCTGCAGTCGTACGGCCGGCGCTACGGTAATAAGGCCTTGGCCGGGACATGGCTCGGGAGGGGGACGGCCGCCTAAATCGATTCTACCTAACTCAAATGTCAACATTTGCGCCCGCTCTGACGCGAATTACAAACTGCCGCTCCTCTCCAGAACCAGCCCCTGACCGCTGTTTCAACGAGACCGATATGGGCAAATATTTCCCCCTGAAAGAATCACGCTCGCACGGAGTCCAAGGGGGGACTTCTTCAATTCTTGGAAATACAGAATTTATGAATGACAAATACGATGACCAAATACTACTTGACTCGATCGTCAACGCGGTAACTGGATTAAATAAGTGAATGAGCTCTGAATACGGCGCGAGAGAACAACCTTATTATACGGATTCTGTTCTCAAAACCGATATTCCAGTCCGTGGAAGCGCCAGGCACAGGTGGGAGGCGGAAAATCCGCCATCCAATATTTGAACTTTGTCAATGAATTAAGTTGGCGCTGAATAGATCAAAAGAAAACAGGCTACCCGCAAATTTATCCCTGAACGGTCTTAGAATTTAACTTCTACTCGTTAACTTACTTGCTTCCCTTTTATTTACAGGTGCTATATTAATAATATCGCCAGAAGAATATTAATAGCGCCAGTAAGATAATTTGGATACTATGTCTGTTGTTAATACAACTGGTAAATGTTCAGAGAACGCTACCGAATATTATTATGAAATTATGTTTATTCGTATATTTGTCACCGTATTTTATTTTTTATTTTGGTTCGAATCATCTCGTTTGAATGTAGCTCGATTGATACTATATAACATTTGTTGAAATTGTATTAATCACGGGCACCGAGTGCACCCTCGGTTTATTGTCTACTAAATTATATAACTTGTAAATTTGGAATGCCCCATATGTAAATGTAATATCCGTTATTGTGTCAATGTTAATTGGACCCACATCAAATTAGACAATCGATCTCGCGTCGGAATTAAACCAAATCAATAGGACTATTAATTTAGCAGAACTGAAAATTCCATAACGGACTTATATCGTGGAGTAAATATGTCCCCAGTTGGAATGAATAGTAATCGACACAACATTTTTCTGATGTTTTCCGCTGTAAAACCTCGTGGCAATCAATTAGTGCCCGACCTAAATTAAAATATCGGAATATACGGCGGGATTAAAACGAAATGTAATTGAGCCAAAGGTTTGTTTTATAATTAAAAATTTGGAATAGCGCCCACGTTCTGTTCTTTTGTAATACTTTTGTAACGACAAATCGACGATAGATTCAATCGACTGGGTTGGACCAACATTTTCATACCACTACATATAATATACATTTCATTTCAGAAAATTAAAAGTGATCATCCGAGATTTTGAAAAAATGAAAAAATTTTAATTATATTTATGAGAAGAAGACCTAATAAATATATGTATACGTATTTCAAATGAATGATTCTCCCATAATCCAATATCCTAAACTCTATTGACGTCTCTGACCAACTGCGCTAATGTACAATTAAGGTTCCAAAATTCGTATTTCGTCCCATTTATTTCTTGAATATATAATGGAAATCCATTAAATTGTAATGAAAGCTCTTGCACCGAAAGGAAGTTAGTAATGTCCGCCTCGAGGCCCGGTCGTCCACTTCCATTTATCGGAGCGTTCTGAGGATTCTGTCGGCTTCGGAGGAAAAAGGGCTGAGAGCGATTCCCGACATTAACATTTCAAAGGGCTCGAGGGCGATAATCTCTCTATTGTTTATTAGGTGCACATAAATTCTGGAAAAAAAGGAATTGGCTCGGAAATGGGTCGAGTCGCACGCGATGCATTGATTGTGGAAAGTCGCCGTTGGGAAAATTTGTCTTTGATTTAACGCCCAAAGTGTACGATTGAAATCCGTGTAATTCAATAGGTTGCTTTTCGAAACCGAAAGTTTTTTTATCACGAATCCGATCTATTTATAACCCAATTTTAATAGTACCTGTTCCAAAATAATATGTTATTCAATATTCTCTTTCTTTATTCCACTAGAGTTATCGGACACTCGTGAAGGAGTGATTTATTAAAAAAATAAATAAAACTCGCAGTAACTCCGCACTGAAATTAATATGATGAACGCTTTTAATATTACTATTACTTTATTTCCTATTATTGTATTATTGACAAACATCCTCAATCAAGCAGTAACACATGCTTAGGGGTGTTTCGCTTCGGGTTGGAGACAGTTTAAAAATTTGAGCTAACTATCCGAATAAATCAGGGACAGTTTGGAGTGACTGGTGAGGGCCTAAGCAATGGTGGAGGAGGCATGCTGACATATATCGATCTGTTCTCACCTATCTCCAATTGCCCGGGCCATCTATCTCCCTCAAGTCCCCAACTAGTATATTGCAGTTACCGTCCTAGACAGGCGACAATCAGAGGGAATCCTAAGAGCAAACTATTTCAAGTGGAAAATTTTAGTTTTAGTCTGTGTCGCTATAACGCCTCACCGAAAGAATATTAATGCCCGGTTCGTCAAAATAGATAACGGCGCTACGTCAAAATGGGCCGAAAGCAGACCTCCCTGTTAGAAAATTAACACATTCAAATGAATCCGAACTAACATAGATTCAATTTAAAGGAATAACTATAGCCGAGTGACAGGAATTTTCTTCACGTGGGAGAAAACTGAAAATCAAGATAATTGTGGCGGGTCGAATTACTTTGATATTGTTATTCCCCCCTCATGGCGCAGTTTAGTCAATTGCGATTTCTGAAAGAATTTCGGAAATATTCACAATCGATAAGCGGTACGATCTTGCGTGTTATGCAGTCAAGGAGTGAAAGACGCTAACATTACGAGCTGAACAGGCACAAACTGTGTTTCGGCGTGGTTTATATTTTTAATTCGATGGACCGAGTGTTCTCGGAGGCGAAGGGGGGTGTCGCCAGCGCCGTAATTCAATCTTCATCGGGATGCTGTCCACCGAGCTGAGTGGACGGCCCTCTCTGAAGTTTCCCCCCGACCACGACACCCCTTGCGGGACACTCTTGCTCCGCCAACAACTTCGGGACACGCTTTAATACCCTGTCATACAGAGTGGACAATTTCGGAGCCAGATCGTCTCCTACTTGTAAAGTGCCTAGTGAAGTCCACGACGTGGATTTCAAAAGGATGCCGCTGCCACTTTAGCCTGAACGGCGGTTTATAATGAGTAGATTCAGAGGAAATAAATATACTACTTGTAGTGTATACTATTATACTAGAAATACAGAATTGAACGTATATGTTTCGAGGTGTTTAACATGCATTGTATTAAGAAAGTAATTTACCATTAAATCTAGTCGGACATGTTCGATGTATTTAACCGTATCTTTTTTATTCAGCGAGTTCGGTTAAAATGGGACAGACGGAACGGGGAAAAAATCAACCGAACCGGAGGGGGGAAAAGAAATTGACGACAGCCGGCAACGAATCGATGTGTCCCCGGCACAATTCCACTAAATCAGTCCCGAAACACCCGACCCCCCCCCCGCCCGCTCCCTGCCCATTCCTTCCATTCAGCCACCTTCTTATATGCAGTGAACCTGCGTCATTCTAGCCGGCGACCCAATCGGTCTCCCGCTTAATCCCGCATTCCTCCTTTTCCCGAGAACAATAGTTGTGACAACTAGGGCCCGTTCCCACTCTACTATTTTCCCCCGATCCAAATTTCCCTACGCCCCCACCCTACAAGTCAACTCGGTCTAATACAATGCCCGCTGAACGGAAACTTGTCCTTTACTTACTGTTTTTTGTTTTGTTCCTTCGGCGGTTTATTCGGCCGGGGCCCATTTCGGCGACGGGCGGATATCCGCCCGGAAAAATTTCCGAAGGCGTAATGCTCGTTCCAACGACAAATTGATCGGGTTTCTCCCCTTACCGGGCATAAACAACGCTCTCCCAAACGAAAACAAGTTTTATTGTAAAATTAATTCGGTGAACATTGGCCAATAACTCGCAGGACAAATTTATAACACCGTATGTAGAGAAAAGGAAGCGAGACCTGCACCCTCTCATATCCTGAATTTAAAACAATACAGGCTGTCATTTAGGGTGATTAAGTCAAAATAATTAAAAATTTGTTTGCTGTGCTAAACAATAAAATATTACGAAGAGGTAGAGTCCTAAATGAAAAAAACCCGTTTGCTATGTGCATCCCACTTTAATTGGAAATTCGTAACACTGAGTGGGAAAGAATTGGATTGTTGCCTTTAGCCCGGCCGGGGGTACATGGGGGGGGCGGTGTCAGCCAGGTGCAGTTTTTCTTAAGGGACAAACAAGAGTGTCCCATAAACAATGGCTTTATAGGCCATTACCTCACACTTGACAGAGCACCCTCCCACCACCGCCCGCAGAAACCCCTTCAGACTAATGTCCAGAACAGGCTCCGCGGTGAAAACATTTCCCGGGGGCGTTCGGGACGTTTACCGCTATTTGAACAAACGACTACCGAACTGCAGTTGAATTGGGAGAGAACAAAACATTCTTGTTTGAAGTCTTAGAATTGTTAGATAACAAAAATGTACGCTAATTAATTTTAAGCGGCAAAAAATAATTTTCACGGATTATGAAACCGGGCTGGAAATATTTTATTAAGCGGAAAATATATTCTCAGATTTAATTTAAGTACAAGGACCTCCTGACTTAAATATTACTTATTATTAAATATTAATAGGCTATTTTGGTACACGAAGTCCGTGTTTACTATATTACTAAATTATCAATTGGCGTTATAGGTTAATGTTATTTTTACATCCTAGCATGCGATCTATACTAAAAGTGGACCCAGCTGATGTCCTAGACTACATAGATTTGAAGTGAAAATTGCAACAGCAATATATGGAGAAAGGTTTTAATACCTGGATGAACGGAAAATCTATTCGCCTATAAATTCTGTGCAATAATCAGGCAAAGTATAAAATACGGCGGATAACAAAACATTCATTAATTACGAAACTTCGTACTGAAAATATTCATCACCGTCCATTTCTCATTTTCGCCTGCCGAAAAGGCCGATATTGCCGTTCGCCGGCCATGATATACATCCCGTTAGCGCCCCAGTGACGCGCCAGACTTGCCTGTAACGAACTTTTTCGCGATTCACAAATGTCTCTCCAAGGGCCCATAGAGAGAGAGAGAGGGAGAGAGAGAGAGAGAGAGAGAGAGGAGAGTCAGACGGGAGTCCCGTTATTTCGCTGCGATGGAGAAATTTATTTATCCCAGTCAGGGCTGTCAATAAATAAGACCTTTGGAGGTCGGCACTTATTCTTTGCAAAAAAAAAAAAAAAAGAGTAAATCGTTGGGAGCTGAGGCTTAATTTTCACTCCCCTATTTATTGAGAACAACTACCGTAATAAATACACAGCGTGCGTCCGACCGACAACCATTAATCTTTCTTTTCACGTGGGTATATTAAATTATTGTCTTCATTTTCAGTCATTTTAATTATAAAACAAAGGAGTAATGTATAGAAACTCATTAAAATAAGTTGTCTCGGGAAGATATACCGCATAATTTGTTTTATTCTATTTTATATCAACCAATTTAATTTTCTGAATTAATTAATTATTCACTGTAAATAATTTTAAAATTAAAAGTAAGTAATTTATTGTGCACTGGAAAAGAATTAAATATGCTGGAGCTACACTAGTTTAGTCAGTTGAAATTTTTAACTGACGAATGATCCTTGAAGCGATAGAGGTCTAACATAAGCAGGAGTTGGACTACCCGGTGGTTGAACAGTTTCTTAATTAATATTATTATCAGAATATTGATCCGAGAACAGTTAAAAAATATCGGACCGGTTAACGGCCCTTGCCTCAACGAGGGTAGAGGGAACAGAGCGGTCTCCCTCCACCGCCAACGGGTATAAGGGAAAAGTCAATACAAGTAGGGATCCGGTAGGTTTCGTTTCTGGCACAGTCGGACAGCAGGGGACCGGAATCCGAAACGTCCGTCCGGAAGGGACGAGGAGCTCGGGCCTAATCCAAGGGTCAACATCCGCCCGGCCGAATATACTCAAACCGATATATTTTGACTCGTGGAGGAGGTTTCACCCTCCACTTTCATTAAGACAGCCTAATCGATATCACCAGGATATGGATGTATATATTTGGTCATCCGAAGTAAGGTAAAACCATTTTAATATAAACACGTACATTCGAATACCATTAAGTGTTGTATGAAAAATGTTAAAAGCCTGAAAAGGCTTCTTTTCACTGGACGTCAAATGGACGATTCCATACGACATCATTAATTATGTTGAGAGTCAAGATCAACAAATTCTTATAGGAGAACATGTTTTTACTGGATAATCTGAGAAATGACTAATAGCTCTGGAAGAAACAGGGAAAAATTAATTGATTACACCTTGAGCCACTAAAGTCGGCCCATTCGTCATTGAACAAAGGCCGCCGGCTGGTAGTGCGGGCCCCGATTGCGATAATTTAAGCGCAATTCATAATAAGTCGCTGAACTAGGCGCGGACCGGGAGTTGTTAAGTGCCTCTTTGAACCCTAACTGCTCTTGTGCAATTACTTTTGCAGTCCACAGTTTTAGTAACTTGGCTCGGCAAACACTTGTTGTTCCTCAAAAGCGCGGTTAGTCGGATTTTCCGCGGCGGAAGTCAATGCGGGCGGTATGCGTTGAACCTGCGCGGAGAGAGCTAATTATATTGGAAATAATTCAGCGTAATAAAATCATACTTATAGAAACCATATTATATATGTATAACAAACATATCGAACAGTAAATAGAATAAGATTAATATTGTCAATGAGCAGTGCATGTATCATTTCAGGTTGGACTGGTGTTATAAATTATTTATTTGATTTTGTACATATTTTCACATAAATTTAATACATTATAATTTTTCTATGAACCATAAAATGTTCCACGCAAAGAAAGGACATGTGTGTTCCCAGTTATCTGATAAATTCTTCCAAAATTGTTTATTTTACCGGCGAACTATTCTTTTAAAATGAGCTGTACAAATGAATGTACGAATTACATAATTGTGTTGTATTCAAACAATCGCGGCCGCAGATCTGTAACGGTATTCGTGTTGCGGCTGTTTAAAGATGCGGGCACGGATTGTGCGGCCGCTGAATAAATTCCAAAAAGGGACGGCGGAACGGATTACCCGTATCAGATCCGGCGTTCGGTTCGGGATTTAACTCTTGTTTGCTTCTTTCCCCAGGGAATATATCTTTAGGGTTGGGGGATGAATGGTGGGCGGGGGCGGTGGCTGTGGCCGTGGCGGAGCATTATTTATAGCGATGCTGGGTGCGGATAAGTGTGTACACCCGCAACCGCGGCCCGCGTTTTGATGCGAGAGAGAAACAGAGAGATACCGCGACCGTAGGCGAGAGAGAGAGAGAGAGAGAGAGAGAGAGAGAGAGAGAGAGAGAGAGAGAGAGAGAGAGAGAGAGAGAGAGAGCGAGAGGAATACTCGAAGGATCTGTGGACCACACGGCGCAGCTACTGATTTATCACAACCGGACTATTAGCATTTTTATACTCAATATTCTACATTTCCTCGAGGGCCCTCAATTGTCAAATTAAAATCATATCTTTCTCCACCGGCACCACATATTCCTAAACTATAACTGCTCAAGGTAAGGATATACCGTCTTCTAAATTAAGTCCCGAGGTATATTGTTGGGCGGTTGACAAAAAGTTCCAAAACATTACAAATTACCAACTTTTCACAATCCTTACTTCTTTAATGTCCCAGTTCAACCACGTAGAAAACATACCAGGTTAATGTGGCAAATGCAATAATATAATATATAAATACTTATTTATTATATTATAATTATATGTAGTTTTAAAGTACTAAAAGCAGTATAGAATTTCGATGTAATCTAAAATAAAAAAAGGAACTTAAAAAAATCATATAGCAGATTAGTTGAATAAGCATAAATAACCTATCGTGATCGATCTACCGTATCGGCTTTAACACAGGGATACCGCCGTTTTTTTGCCCCCTACACTGCCCCCAAACTGTTTTTTCTCCTTGCTTTGATCCCTATCATTTGAAAGAAGTTATAAATTTTATTTTAACGCTGCGTTAATTCCTTCTCTTTTTTTCTAAATTACGGCAATCGAGTGCCACGCGAACACGTCACGACGCACAAGGGCCAAGGAGGGAGGGCGTCAATAACCGAGAGTGCGATCGACCTTCGCCATTCAAATAATTTGTAAAACTGCGCCACTACGGGTAAACGATAAAATTTTTAAGTTTGTAATTTTAGGCTTAATTTTAACAACGCGACAGACTTTTCAGGCAGTGCTTTATACAGTCTTCCAGTCAGTACTGATGATGGGAAATCGTAACAATAAGTAGTATTTAAATGACTCCTCGGATTCCAAATAGGGCGTATTCACGCGAATAATATTAATGTTCCTTTTTAAAAAAAATATACATTATTAAGCATAAATAACGTCTGTGTTTGGCCGTGTCAGTCTAAACTTTAATTCTCGCTACCGAGAATAATTCAATTAATTCAACGATATTTCTCAGAAATCGGCGATTTTTCCGCACGGCAAGAAAAATGAGTTGATTAAAATTCGCGATGGGGGAGAGTGTTGCCAAACGTCCCGAAATAATTAGCGGCGTCAGGTGTGTCATTTGCCCGTTCTCCTCTCGGACTAGCACCAGTATACCGAAGAACTGGAGGGGAACGGGGAAAGGGGAAGCACCGGGCTCTTATTTAATTAAATACGCCCTATTTTAAGCGATTAAAAAAAACAAAAAGGAAGTGGAGGAAACTTCGTTATAATTTCTATGGCCTCCCCTTTCTCCCTTCCTTCCAGCACTGCTGGAGGGACCTCTCGTCCCGTCCACACCTTCCCAGCCGTGCAATTAACGCCCGAATGTATGGCCACCGCCAGGAATCACGAAGCAGGTAACGCCGCTTTCTAAATATGCAATTAAGGGACACAGTTCAAATAAACTTCTTTAGTTTCGCATGACAGCGAAATCTAAGCTCTCTGCAGAGATCTAATATTCATTTATCCTATCTTCAAATTCATTTTGTGTATCGTCAAGTCGCTATTTATTGGAAAGTGTAACCAGTATTCTCTGGAAGGATATATCCGTCCTAAAATTTTTAGATGATTAAAAACAGTTCCTAAAAAGGAACTCATTGTTTATTTATTGAACAGAGACAGAGAGAGAGAGAGAGAGAGAGAGAGAGAGAGAGAGAGAGAGAGAGAGAGAGAGAGAGAGAGATCATTCTGCATCATTCCAACTTCATTTCTTTCGATTCCCTAAAAATGAAAGCGACAGAGAAAATAGATCTAAGCAACTGGACGTGCGTCATTTCATTGGAAAGAAAATCAGGAATCCCTATTTTTACCCAACTTGAAGTCTGATGGCAGAGGGGACGGATCCGGAACCAGATTAATGAGTGGATTCCCTTGGACGTGGGCTGTCTGAGAATTGAAATCCAATAGTCCAAATGCAAATGCGGCTGCCAGTTTTGTTCACCGTTTATATTCACTTTATACACGGAGATTGGGCTACTGAGCGCAGGGCCATTCGAAGACATTCCTGTCGGTTCCACTGTGCAATATATATATCGGGCGAGTAACACGGGCAATGAAATTCTCCTGAAACGATACGTTTAGCATATTATGGGAGGCGCCTTAAGGGGGACTTTCACTCCTTGTCTGCCCGCTCTATACACCCTTTACGGCCTTAAGAAAATGCAGACACGCGCATGAAATAAACCGTTGTCGCATACGTTCATCTAAAAATTATACTTTTGTATGTTATTGCCAACATCTCAATTTCTGAGTTGCAGGGTTGAAATGTCTGTACAATAGGGTCAGGAACTTCGGCAATTATTTATTGAATTCGGAAATTTGAACTGTCTGAACTGTTTGAAATGTCGAGTGCTGTCAATATTCGGCTACGAGCACTTTAATTACACTCAGTTAACTCGTTAAGTATTCCTTTTCATGTCGCCGTATCCACCACAAAAACTCCGATTGTTTTCTTTGTTGGGAAGTAAATTCCTGAGGCACCAATGACGGCGGATAGATCGGAGCGAAAACGAACGCGGAGCGAATGGGCGGGCGTGTGTTGCAGAGACCGACTGTGGCGAAATTAACCTGCCCGGACCTCGTGTCAAACGCTTCGCTGTCGCCGCCCCAGGGGGCAAAAGTATACAGTTTTTAATTCAATCCGGCCCCAGGAAGGATTGGGGACGGACGCCGCTCAAATTGGATCCGTCCGCTGAAAAACGCGATACAACGAAGCGGAGAGAAATAGTCAGAGATATAGACTATTACATAGCTCCTAGGAGATTTGTGTCGAGATTGTATAAAAGGACTACTTTCATCATTTCTTTCTGACGAAATTAAATTCAGTTAAAATTGTATTAATAGGCAGCCAGTCTAGCAGCAAATCCTTTTTTATACTTAGTATTTTCATTTATCAGAATTTTAAAAGAAATTATATTGTACAATATACATGCAAAAAATATAAATGCAACAAAAGAATTCAATTATCTCTCTTGAGCAATAGTAAATCGATAAAACGGATAAATAAATGCATAAGTATACATTTTGTTAAGAGCAATTTTATTCAACTACGGGAGGATTTATATCATTAATACATAGACATATTGAGATATTAATATTTCCTCACCTGGTTTTATTTTCCGCAATAATAAATGTATAAGAGGGTTGAAACAATTAAAGCGATGTCACTAATCGCAAATTTTGTTTTTCACGGCATAACATTCAAAGAAATTTAGAATTAATATAAACTGTTTTTCGGTCCGAATCAAGGTAAACATAATAGTTATAATTATTCGGTGACCATCCTGAACATTTTCATTTCAGAATATCCATTAAAAATGAATGAAGCAGTCAGTGCCTTTGCAAGACTTGGTGAATTGACTATATCTCCTAAATCTGCTTAATATTGCATTGCTAACAGGGAGGTCTGTTATATTATTAATGTACACCTTTATTTCTCGAACAATTTATTCATGGTGCACTCGTGTCATGCTGAATATTTAATTTCTGTAAGCTTCAACAGTTTTTCCGTTCGTCAGTCATACATTTTTTTCGTTATTTAACAATATCCTCAAGAACTTTTGACGGTTATATATACCATATACCGTAGAGAATCGGGTGTGTGGTCCGGATTTTTGGCAAGTACCCCTGGAGGGGGGGGGGCTTCGGGCTGGCTTCAAGCCACAGCCGGACCGGGTCATTCTCAAAAACTGCCCGCATCGATTTACGGGCACGCCGGGAATTTGTTGGTCGACCGAGAAAAAAAAATGTTCCCAGGGAATCGACGCCTTCGTAAATCCTCGCGGTTCCCCCCCCTAATTCACCCCATGAATAATAAACACGAATAATCCTGCCCTACACACGCTTATGAATTTTGGCTTCCGCGCATACGGAGCACAGGGCCGAAAGTAGTAAATCACCGTTGTTCATGTTTAGTCGCCCGGGGTGATTCTGATTTTTCGATTCATAATAAGATAGAATACGTCGTAACCTTCCAAGCTCCATACGCTTTGGACCATGATGGAGAGATTAAAGGCAGATAATGTGCTGCAAATTCGCACAAACCGCTAGAGATATCTTGTTTGGTGAACAAAGATAGTTCGATTCTACTTACTCCAACAATTTTATAATTGAATACGCCCGCGGGATTCGTACTTTCTTTGCGTGTAGTATTCAAATTCAAAGTTTCCGTATCAAATACTCTCAGTGGGTTTAGATGGTCCGTAATGTACCTTTCATGATATTCTTTCTCCGGCCGCCAATTTGTGTGTGGGTGACACATCAGCATTCTTCAGAGAATGAAAAGAAAGGAAAAAATAAATTCAGTAGCGGAAGCATTTTACTAAAGTATATGGAGAGCGTGTGTTTCTGGAGTATGATTTTTATTCGGCCGTTACCGGTCGGGCGGCGGGTTTTATTTGCCCGGTCCCGGAACTGGGACCGGGTACCGCTGTCTCCCCGTAAAGTCCCAACGCGCGGGACTTTCTTCTTATAAAGCCCGACTGCTTTATGCGTTCACTTTTAAAGCTTCTCGGACCGTATATTGGCCCGGAAACTTTTAAGACGCGGGGGCGGCGCGGTAACAAAAATTTTTAAAAAAAACCCGCCCGTCAAAGGAGCTAGCTCCGCGGGGGTGATTTCTTTTTTTTAATAAACCAACAATTTCTCAACTAAACGCGGCGACATGAAGAATTTTTCATGATGTCCAAGGTGGTCCCAACCTCGTCGCTTACCTCATATATTGTAATATAACTTTTATTTACTTTTTTTTTTAAGTGAGTTTACTTTAGAAATTTTGCAGAAACTAATCATCAATTTTATTCCCATAAGTAGGAAATATGTATATTTCTTATATATTTATATCTTATAATATATTTCATTTATATTTATTTTTGTCTAAACTAGCAGAAGTAACAAATATTAAAATTATCACGTTAACAACTCCTCAAATAATCGACTCAATTTATTCTTATCAGATTCAATCGGTGACTGTACCTAACGGGTTCAAGAGTGCTGTTTGAATCGTATTTTTCATGCTGTGGAATAAGATAAGTTCAAATCGGAAGTCAGTAATAATTTATTTGGCAAAGTAGCATGGCGTTTGTATGCCTGATACGGGACTCGAAGATACGAAATGGGCTACACAAATATATAAAATGATATATTTATGCGAATAGCAGACAATAGCCTTTGTCACTGTTCGTACTGCTTCTGGAACCCTGTTGAAAAATTCCGGCATTTCAAACCAATTTTTCGCTCTTTTTTGGCCTGGATGTTCATCCTCAGACGATTTTGTTATTCCTTCAAGAAATTACTTTTCTCAAGTAGCTCCTTCCGCAGCTCATTACCATATAAATATTTGGGGGATCACCTACTTGAATTAATAAATAAATAAAATCTCCAAAGTTTTATAACCCTACATTTTTTTGCATTAACTGTAACTGGCATTAGTCGAACTTTTTCTCTCACATGGCTAGGCGATTGGATCTTTAAAATTACTTATTTTTTCCTAGTCGTCGGCTCATTCTTGGTTTCAGATCCACCGAGGGAATCTTCTTTAGGGATTCTTTTTCTCGTTTCCGAATAAAGCACAATATACTTGTCTCGACACGTGGAGGCTTTCGTCTGCTGACGGTGGGATAAACTTCGCAGAGGTTTAAACCCTAAACCCGATGGTTAGGCTGGGAAAAAACCCCTTCCGACGAATTGATTCAGCACGGAAAAGTACGAACCTGCGAACAGGCTTCTCTTCATCTTCATCCATCCTTTTACAACCTTTCTTAACCAGAAACGGACTGTAATATACTGGTAATCCTACTATAACCGACTCTACTGTCGATACTATAAAATTTTATTGCCGCTTTCGAGAGTTATAAACCTCGTATTCAGCGGGAACGGAGTCGATCAACTCCGGTTACATTATTGACCGGGCTAATGACGGCGGTCCATTTCAAACGGGCAGTCCCGAGCGTCGAAAAAATAATTTGCATTCTGTTATCGAAAAACTGCGGCCTCTTTTTTCCCCTTCCTGTTTTTCCCGGCGGCGTGAAGCCATTAATTAAAATGATTTCAATAACCGGAGTCCCAATTAAAGCCGCCGCGTCGGGGCTATATTTCGTCGCGGGGAAAAAAGGAGGTTAAAAAAAAAGGAGTGCTTTAGCGATTTCGAATAAGGGAAGAAGATTTTCAGAACTAATAACCGAGCCGGATTTATGGGCTATCAGCCCGGTTTTTAGGACTGCATTCGACTCTATTTCCATTTGTTTTTATTCCACGATATTCAAGCCGCACTCCCGTCCGACCACCGACGAGTAATTCGCTATTTATCGGTAATTCAGTTTTATTTTTACACTAAATCCACTGTTCTTTATGCATTGACGAGAACTTTGCTGTCTCGACGTTTCGAATTCGAGGGGTGATTCTAGGGGGTACAAAAATCCATCGTATAGAAATATTATATTTTAGTTCCACCGGTTTAGGACCAAAAACGGTATAGTGTTTTTGTGCGCTACAACAATTAAAACGGATGTCCACGTATGTCCAAACAGGATAATGGAACACTAACATGTATGGCATGGAATAATTATATTTTTCTAGAATTTCTTTCTTGCCCAACCATTCAATAGTCGCAAACAAAAGTGGGAATAATATGACAACATAATGCACACATATAATATGTTTTTATAAATTAAATATCAACTATTATCAATTATTTATAAACTGAAATTATTAGGCGCTGAAAATCGGAAATATTTATCTATCGCAAATCGGCTTCGACTACCGGAAATCTGAGTACAACGTTTCTTAGTCTTCGCGGATTGATTCCTCGGCAATGCCTCTTTCCCGTTTCTACCCAATGCGGGTTTTATTCGGCCCCGTGTCTCCAAATCTCCGGAGATTGGCGCCTCACGGTTTTCACGGTTCTCTCTGAGCCGGGTAAAATTTCTAGCCGCAACTCTCAGATCAGACCGCGAAGGGGGGATAAATAAAATTCGGTTGTAAGAGGCGGAAGTTTCATGAACGCCTGATCTATGCGTGTGGAGAAGCCGTCGAAAATAGGCTAAATAGTGATAGTGGCTGGAGAGACGATTTAATAATATGTATGAACCATCAAGAATTTTGTTCTAAAATGTATCGACACACGAGGTGTGGTAAGGAATAAATTTTACGTCATAGCGAATTCAGCAGCGGCATCGATTCCGGGCCGGACAGACGATTATACAGCGGTGAAGCGAGCCGGAAGCGACAAAAGGGGAACACGGTACAGGTGGGAAAAGGTTCGGTGGGACGAGGGACGGGGGTTGGGAAAGGGGCGAGCGGGGGTTGTTTGTGCGCTACCGATTGGGGAACGCCCGCCGACCGTGTAGTTTAATCCGGCAGATATTGCATCAAACCCGCTCTGTAAACACCGCGCGGCCCCGAGATGACCAACTCCAACGACCGGCGTACTTTTATATCTCTCCTCCAAGCCGGGACCCGAAAGAGGCTACTTCAATACTGCACTATACGCGAAGCACCTCTATGTAAAGAGGTCGAACTAATTCAGTCGGTGTTCAGACTATTTTAAAATTTGCGACGGAAAATTCGGCCCGCCGCCGGAGAATCGAACTTCGATGTGTCGCATGGTTCTAACCAATGAGCTTGGTTTCGACGCTTACAATAACTATAAAATAACTAAATATTCCATAAAATAAGATACTTGCAAGGATTAACTAAAACTATATGTTGCTAGAAACAATGATTTATTTTACAATTCGCTTTTAGGCTGTTCGGTAAATATACCGAATTGGCGGAACCGTTCATCGGCGAGAATTAATTAAAGGCGAACGCTCGATTCGCCGTCAGTTTTGAGTAGAATTTTCAGGAGTTGGAGTTGAAAGATAAAGCCGGTTGGGCCCTAGGCGCTAAGTCGGGCCACGATGGCGGAAGGAGATACCGTCAGGGGGGGTTCACTGAATTAACCATAGATTTATCGCCGCCGTTCCCACAACTCGCCGTAGGTAAAGTTTGTTCCGCGCGGCCGCTCAATAACGCCCGGTACAACGGCCCAAAACAACCGCAAGATTATTGTTTCAGTTCCCGATTTAAGGGCCGCCGCGCAGGACCTCGCTCGATTCGATTATTAAGACGGGCAGTAATATTCTATCTATACGCGGTTTATTTCTGCAGTATTTCATCCGGTTTATTGGAAACTTCTGAGAAAGTTGATCTCCACGTATAGAATAATGTTCGCACGTACGAATAACCAACAAAATTCGAATACATTTCGTATTATTATGGGGAAAACTACAACATATGAATATATACCAAGAAAATACTGCAGCGTATGTATTCAAACAGCACATACCTTTCGAGTGAGACAGAACTGTGGGACCAATGTCGACGGACATATGACAGCAAATTAGATTGTTGTGTAGCGTTTTAAGCCGGCCTCATGCATTTAGCTTCACTCGTTTCTTAGTGTTTTAGTTCGTTCCCTTTTTTCGGCAGCAGTGTTGGTTCTTAACCTTGACTTCCGAACTAGTTGCCTGTTCATCGTGGGTTTTTTCGGTGAATCTTTGCCAGTGAGATTCTCCCTCGTTTCCAAGCGGTCGTCTCCATGCCGGACTAAAGAGTTGGAACGCATTGTACGCAATGCGATACATTTCAGTATAGATTAGACGCGTGGGCGGTGTAAGGCCCCGCCATTCATGACGCAGCACACGCGGTCCGTTCGATATTTGAGCACTAGCTAACCCCCGGGGGGCCACTCCGTAGGTCCATCGGCGGCCTATTCAGGCTAGGGATGCGACCCGGGCCCAACGGCGGCCGACAACTCTTGGCAGAGGTCAGGAAAACTGCCGTAAATACCAGCGGGAGGGACCCCACACCCCCGGTGTCGCCCGATAACACTATATTAGAAATCGGACAATGGCCGTTATTGTTTTCGCGGCTCGTGAAAGGAAAGCCGGCGAGGAAAACTGGGTCTACCGCATTGTCTCCACCGTGCAGAGCGGTCGGTCGTTAGAGCGGCGATAAAATATAATTTCATCGTTCTAACTATAATAATATAGTTTTTTTATTTATAACAGCAATTAGGCTGTTGTTAATATAATTCAAATTATTCGGTTAAAATGACATATTTGTGTGTAATGTGTGAATGAACAGGATATAAGAAAGATGTAAGGATCAAATTTCCCCACACCCGACTCAAAAGAATCGAGTTAAACAGAAAATTTGGACTCTTAAGGCCATTACTAAAACGGACACCGAAATTGACCTTAAGTAACGAACTAACAATATACAAAGCAATACTCAAACCGACATGGACATACGGTATAGAGCTATGGGGTTCCACCAAGACATCCAACATCGCTCGCATCCAGAGGTTCCAATCAAAAGTCCTTCGCACCATCCTCAATGCTCCCCGGTATGTTTCTAACCACACAATCCACCATGACCTCAACATACCAACAGTCGACGAAGTCGTAAGATCTCGGTTCCTGAAATTCCACTCCCGCCTCTCTACACATCCTAATCCACTCGTTCAGTCCCTTTCCTCTTCTACCCATCCACTATCCCCAGCACGACGGCTTAAACGCCACTGGCCCAGAGATCACCTCGGGCAGTAGTTAAATCGTGTCAAAAGCACCACCATCGGGTGGTTTCTTTATCGAGACAAACACGTGAACAATATACATTTATCAATTGCACCTATAACTGTAAAAGTTGATTGTGCAAAATAAAAAAAAAGTGAAAAAAAGGATCAAATTATTCCAAACGGACCCAAATGAATTATTTTATAAGTGACAAAGTGAGATGGAACAAATGTGATCGCCGTTTATTGCAACTATATTTGAATTTACTGTTGAGAATCGAAAATGTAAGCGATGAACACAATGTGTATATACTCAGTGTATGTTTTATAACGTTGTACTGGGTCTGAATAACAACACCGCGAACGGGCGGGACGGGGCTTTTCTTACGGAGGCGTTTTTGAATTCAAGACAGCCGAACATCCCCGGCCGGTTTTTACCCCGTTTATCCAGGTGGGCGTTGGCGTGGGGGGGGCGGCTCAGAAAATAATTGCGGACGGCATCTTTTTGTGCCGGCAAACCCCGTTTTAAAACGGAATTATACCCGGGTCCAGAGCCGCAGCAAAAACTGTGGCCACCGACCACGCGCGGAGATTAGGCAGAGGCTCTTTCAATTAATACCGGCCCCGTACCCAAATTATACACGTTACGACTGTATAACTCGGGACGGTTCCTAATAGCAATTCATCTCGCCGGGAGGTCACTATCCCTGGGAACAAACTGAATTTTGCTGAAGACAGCCGTGAGATTCATTCACCGGAGAGGTTTAATCGGAGATCATTTATCGCTCTCAACCGTTTAAAATACGCTATAAATAAAATAACGGGCACAAATTCCATGATTTATACACTATGAAATTGTTTAATAAACCCGTACACAGATTTTGGCAAATTAAAAAGATAAATGTGACCAATTTTACATAAAACAACCACATAAATAATTATTTATGTTTTGTGTTATGATGATTAGGATTAAATTTGAAACGGCACTGGAAAAACAAATTATTCCGTTCCCCCCCACACGATCTAGCCTATGATATCACGAAGCCGGGGAAATGCCGACTGGAGATGGTGTGATTTATGCCGGTTTGACTCGAGCCTAAAAGCGGCTGCGAACCCCAATTGCAACCCCTTTTCGGATACTTGCTGACGCTCATTCGGTTGTGTACGGGGCCGCGCGTTGTGAATTTCGAATAGAGCTAATGCATTTAAGGGGGTGTAGAAAATAAATTTAAACGTGATCCACGTCCCTATGTGCTGTTTGGATTGCGGCGCTGGCTGGGAATTAAAATTCAAAGCGCGCAAACCTTCATCATATGTACGATCGAATTAGGCTTGTCGCCCAAACCAATATGAGTACAATTATGACGTAATTTCAATAGAAACTATACAAGGAAATTATACGTTTAAAAATAGATTTCAGAAAAAGATATAATCGCTGCCGTAGTAATAATAATAAAATGATTATGTTTTAATTTTAAATCATTAATTTTTTTGGCTAAATGTCGTAATAGCGTTTCCGATCTGTAATTAATAATAATAATAATAATGTAGAGAGTACAGTCTTGTACGGGAGTATAAGCCGTCCCGTCATCAATTCAAATTAGCGATTGAATGAAAATTAGGCCTCCCACGAGAATTCGGGTCCGGGTCGAAAAGTTAACGCCGCACAACTCTAATCACTATTGATACTGGACCTCAGTGTTCCTAAACTCAAATACAAACATTAAAATTCAGTTAGGTAGCTTGTTCCTTAGCGCTCACTTTCAATCTAAACTGCAGTTTCAATGATCTTATTTATTGAACATATTTTCAGCACATCAACAGAACAATGCTCAGATCACTTGTATAAAAATCAAAGGATGAATATAGAAATATAGACGTCATAAAACACCGGGGTTTTAAGGCGTCTTAATATATCCCTTTCGATGTTTCTGCGTTGATCCTTCGATTTTCTCCGCCATTTCAGTCAACGGAGCGCATACTCGTTCTCTTTATCGAATTAGTTATATCAGCTCTTATCGTCTGAACATTGCGAACCCCTGGGGGGGAAGATGCAATGTTCCATGCAAGAGCATGAAACTCCCCAGACTATTAAGTGAGATAAGGTTCAGTCCGCATGCTGCCTCGAACTCGTAGCGTAACGCTGGCTCCGTCGGCTTGCATTCTTCTCGCTCCCCTCTAAGTGTTGCGATAAATATCGTAATGTTATAGTGATTTATTTATTGATGAATTTAATAATAATCCGATACTGAGGATGGCGAGAAGAACTGTTGGCGGTGGGTCAATCGCGACAGTGCTGATAGCGTGCTGATACAGCTGGGCGGCCGTCATAAGGGCGAGCAGAGCGGGACAGAGACAGCATGACAATGGGGAAGGGCGGACGGGGACGGAAACAAAGCAAAGGACAGATGGAACGAGACACGAACGGAAAACAGAGTGAACGAGCGGCCCCTTTACAATGGATTGCCCCCGGCCGAGAACCGAAATGTCAGATGAAATTAGCCTTTGGCCGTGACTCGGGGGGGGTGTCCGTTCCCGTTTTAAATATTTTATAATTTGCCCGACCCTTCTACAAGCCTCAACCCCCGCACCACTCCACCCCCACCGCCACCATTACTATTCAAGCCTCGGCTTTTGATACTGGGCGGTTTAATTCAGACCCAGTTGTTGACATTCCTTCGTATATTATAGTTCCAAGTTTAGACTCAACTTTTTACACAATGTCCCGCAGTAGGTTGAGCCGGTTTCCTATACTGATATAAGAAAACACCAACTCGTCACTAGGCTCTAAAAAAAAAATACAGTCGGTTAATAATGTTGGCTGTTGTCGCCCGAGAATTTTTTCTTAAAAAATCTTCATGGTGCCAATTAAGAGAATTTTCACTACAGGGGTTTTTTTAAAGCGGGGCGAACAAGGTCTATGAATTCCCGACGGAAATCTTCCATTGAAAGTGGGGTCTTTTGAAAGAAGTTCTGAACTGGTTTGTGTCGTCTCTGCCAGGCCGAAAGAGACGAGAATTGAACTCAAAGAGAAAGCGACGGAGTTAAAGCGCGTTTCGGATAGCCACAACACGCATTCAAGGCGCGTTATTTTGCCGCCCCACGAAGGGCTCTGAATTCCCTCATATTTTCGTCAAGGAATGCACGATCACAACCCCCTTTACTCTCTCAATTAGCCCCCTAAATATAATTATCTAATTTGACCCCAATTAAGCGATTCTTTTAGCCTGTCGAAAGGTTCATCTGATACATCTCAATCTGTTTGGTCAGTCGTTTGAATCAACTACACACAGTGGTACTGTGGCGGTGTTTTTAGGCGTGGGGTATTTAAAATCGTTTTCTTTATCTTTCTTCTTTTTCCATTCACTTGGTATTTTGTCGTGGGGCATTATTTGAAGCAAATCAAACACACCACAAGAAGATTTACACCCTAGTATGACCCAGAACAAAAACATTCCACCAGAATATTTTTTGTGGTATGTCCACATTCATTAATACTTTATTTATGTAAACCATTTCTTAATTTTGGAAATAACGAGAGGTTTTATTCATTTATTTCAATAGAGTAGGAACACAGTAGTAAATTTATTATAATTGTCATGACTGTTTCTTTAATTAATTGTCATATCTTCAGTCTTTAACATATAAAATAAATAAAATAGGTTCCTTAGAATAGTACAAAACAAAACTAAGGTAAAATATCTATCAAGTTTTTAAGCAATCTGTTAGTTTATTCTGGGAATTTCACTTGGGGATAAGGAAAGGCTTAGATTGGGGGGGGGCCCGTTAAACCGAACCCGAATTTTATTAGCGTGCCCTCCTAATGAACCCAACTTACTCTCTCAACTTCTTTCAATTCGCCCCGTTCTATCGCTTCACTTCTCCACCCCTTTGTGGCCCACATTTCACCCGCCCAACAGAACCGACTTCGATCCGGTCCCTCTTATCGGTCTCGAATTATCTAAATAAGTACCAACTTGTCGGCCGGAATCGGAGGAAAAAATAAAAAAGAAATTTGAGTGGGGGGCAGGGGTCAAGTGAAGGTCAAGATCAATCGGGGCAGTCGATGGTGTTTCAATTAAACATGACATTTGCGAATTAGGACATCGCCTAAATGTATTTACCGGTGTAGCCAAGAACAATTAGTTACCACTATCGTTAAAGAAATGTTATGAATGTGTACACATTATTTATTTATTTATATTCACTATCTCACATTCGACTGAATCTACCATCTTAAATCTTAAGGCTTTAACTATTCCAGTCACTGGATATAAGCGCGTACTGTATTTTAATGAATACTAGTGATACTCAAAAGGTTTTTATTAATATACGTGCGATTTAAATAACTTAAATCTCGTAAGAGAGTAGAGGCTCATAATCTGAAAATCAAACATGGAGCGTAACGATATTCAAGTGGGTGTCCCAAGTAGGGGCGGCCCCATCGAATTTGGGCCGGGGGTAAATCTTGGGTCGGGCGGGATATCTGAATTTTGGAGGAGCGCAGGTGGGCTCCACCACTCTTCCCCTTAATACTGTAGGGCCCCGGCGTCAATAAACGGCGGTATGGGGCCGCCGCCTACCCCAACCTGAATTGTTGCCCGCACCTCCTAAATCTTTACAGGGACCGTGTAAATTTTTAGGGCCCACAGGAGAGCCCGGTTTTAGAGATCTGTGGGCGTCCTCCCTTTCCGGGCTGAGTAAAAAAAAAAGAAGGGGGATTCTCTTTAAGGCGCGCCCGACTACTGGGTCGACATTTAACAATAATTTGGTAGGGCCTAAACCCGGGCAGGCACCCGTCGTCCCAAACGAGTCACTGCGACATTCTGTTTCGAATTATTTTATCTCTCTTATCAGAATTTATAACCTCAAGTTGTAATTCAAATCGAAGAATTAATTTTAAATTTTACGAATTAAAAACGTTCAAAAAACAGAAATAGGCGAAAGGGTTAAAAATAATTAATAATAAAAGACACTATTTTTTGTACGTAACCACGAGTGAATATTGCATTAATGCGGTTGCAATAAGCGTTTAGGCGTTGTAATACGACTGGAAACCAATAAACACAGCCGATACAGGCAAAGTTCGGTAAGCATTTTCCTTTCTGAAATTGCATCTCGGATTCTCTTAATTTCCACCCCCTCGCGGAGGGCGACGGCCGGGAAATATCTGTGCCCGTTTTGGAAGATACACGAAAATTTTCATAGGTCGCTCGATTTGGAGGTAATAGGCGGGCCCGGGGAGGGCCACCTGCGCTCCTCCAATATTCAGATATGGGAGTGGGAGTTCGAGCCCTATGCCTCCGTGCTGAGTTTTACTCCCGGGCTTCAAATCCCCGGTTTCACCCCGTTTTCTTGCATTCCGCCCGGTGGTGCTTCGGGACGATCCCCTGTTACCTTCCGTGGTAATAACACGACGGCCAGCAATTTAATCCCCGATAATATTTTGGTAGGCCGCGATAAGACTCAAATAGAGACTCGAGTAACGGCCGCGATTAGGGAAACAACAAAGCGGGGAATTGTCGACCGAGATTCCTTCGTCGGTTTGTTTTTATTCGAATCTTTGAGAAGGAAAATAGAACTACAGAAAATAGTGGAGAATATATTAACGTTAAAGAATTAAGGATGTACATTAAATTCAAACTGATATTATATTTCTTTGAAATTGCAAGAATATGAAAATAGAAGTCCGCCTTGAATTTAATTCACTTTTCCAAAATAAGAACAGATTATAGCATGTATCGAGGAAACCAATAATATCTTTTAAAAAGATAATTTAAAATAATTTCTTTACTGTATTATCCTTTGTGTACATTCAAACTCTAATTATAAACCTTATTGATATTTTATGAACTGGTACGCAAACATTTAAATATATAATTGCTATTTTACCAATGGCGTTAAACTTCGTATAACTTAACCACGCTTTATAACATCAATAAGAGAATCACTTATATTTTAGGGGAAGTTATAAAATAGCCTTCCCAGGGTATACGAGATTTGGGAGGGCAATAGAGTTCCTGACCCTAGGGACACCCTCGGGGCCCACCTACGCTCCTCCAAAATTCAGATATACAGTGCCCAATGTACAACCCCCTTTCCTAATTCCTTAACTATTTCTCTACCCTAAAAGCGACCATCCTGGATCTAGATTTATGAAATACTCCAATTTGCTGGCTTCATTTTTGAAAAAAAAATGTTGTTAAAACATAAATGAATGTTTCATTAATCCGAAAATATTGTCTTGCAATTGAAAGAAAATTAAAGGATTGCAGAAATGGCTTTATCCAATTGATGACTAACCTCATTATCTCCGAAACTTTAAACGACAATGTATCCTTATGCGTTATTAAAGACAGTAACAATTTTAGCATTGAAATTTGAAACACAGAACACAAAGAACTTCACGTCAAGGACGGATTCAATTGTCCGGAAAATTATCTCGTAATTAACGGACGATATTTGCCCGATTGGGCGCCGAAACAAATATTCGAAGTTAATTTATTAAATTACCCGGGCGATCAAAACGTTCAATTTAGTTTATCAACTTCCTGTACGACCTCTGTGACTGGGACTACCGGTTTCCGCTTTCACGCGAATTTCGTTTCATTACCGCAATATTGTAGCGGGACACGTCTGTGAAATTTCATTACGTCCCCGGGGGAAGAATTTCGGCGCGTTATATTTTTCTGCCATGTAAAGGAAGTTACGGCCGGAATACGAATTACACTGGCGTGACTTCATGAAAGTAACATGACCGAACGGAAACAGGTCGTTGTTTCGGCCGCTTTTCCGAAATATACTTACTGCAGGTCGTGAAAATAGTGGGTAATGATTTTATAATAGTTTTAAGGTTAGTCCCACTTATATATTTCTAACGGACCGCTACTGACGAGTACGATAAACAGGGATTGTTTAGTTTAAGATAAGCAGAAAACCTCAGGTATTACAAGTGATTTTCAATATAATATTTTCAAAAATATTATTTATTAATAATAAGTAATATAACATTAATTTACAAACATTCATAATGGGACTTCTGGTTCACTGGTGCGGTTCATTCTTTAAGACAAGTGCAAAGTGGGTAATATTTATAACCTGGTGATATTCGAATTAATTTATTTTTCATTATTTAATATTTTTTGCATATTATACGTGTTCGATTGTTTATAAAAGTTCAGTCGACCCAGGTTTTCAGCTGGTTTTCGGTTTTGGACCAGACAAAACCGTTGAGTGAGAGCAGATCGGATCCGGGCCGGGCGAGGGTTGTACAACACGTGTCAGTCCCGCTGTCGCTCCCCACCCTATAATTTATTCCAACCCCTTCCACCTTCCACACCCACCGACACTGGGAAATACATCACCTAAGGCTATGCATAAATCCGCGCAACCGATATGGCACTCGGCAGTCGGCTGGGGGCTGGGGCTGGGGCTGGGGCTGGAGGCTTGTCAGCTTTCCCGGCGCCTACAAACCCGACTCCTTCGCCCCGTCTTATGTACAACAGGGACATTAATGTATCGACGTTTTCCGCACCTACTAACGGCGTAGCGGACAATGATAATTTTAATGTCAGTTGTAAAATCGATTTATATTTACACTTGGCCGCCAGTCGCCAAGACGTACTTACAAGACTAACACTGTTTTGACACGGATTGGTATTATTTATCATCGATTCGTAATATTATTAAATTAGCAGCGTCAATAGAATGTTGTTTTATTAAAATAAAATATTTTATGCGCGTAAAGCGTAAAATACCATTAGAAATTCATTATAACATTTTCCCTGTTAATCGTGTTGAAATGGAATATAAAGCTAAGATATAAAATATTTATGAATATTGAAACATTTCCAATAATCTGGTCAATCATAATGTCCTCGTACATTCAATCTAATAAATGGAAATCAAATAAATTGTGTTTATTCAGTACAAGGTAATTCTTAAGATACCACCGCTTCTTCTACTCAGGAGACCTATGTGATATGATCCGGAGCGAACATTGATGACTCGGCCACTGTGAAGCGGTTAGGAACAAGAGTGGATACATTTTGGCCGAAACTCCTGCCCAAAAATGGCTAGGGTGCGGATAGGGTTAAATTTCATCCAGTTATAGCCCGAATCGAACTATATTTATCGATGAGAACCGTGGGAGTGTACTGACCGTCTTGTTGCCGAGGTTCTTGACCCTGCAGTTGAGGTAGGCCGTCTTGCCCAGGAGGGCGGTGACGTTCTTGGAGGCGGCCTTGTCGAAGTGCGGCCCCTGCCTAGGGGCAGAGCCGGCCGCCTCCAGGCTGTTCGGCTGGCCGGAACCGCTCTTGCCCGACTTGCTCCCCGCGCCAGCGTTGCCCTGAGCGCCCGCCGCTGGAACAAAACCGGGATATTACATTAGACACATTCGTTGCCGTCATCAGCCACATGGCGACCCGAGCGCGTCCCAAGAAACTGGGAGAGGTTGAGGATTAGTACCGACGAATTATGTAAAATTATTTCAGCAGGGCAGCCTTTTCTTTATCAATTAACGGTGAAATGAACGAATATAAAATATTCTGCAGTTCTCAGAGACGGCAACGCATCGTTTAATCGTCGGGTTCCCAACGAAATCCCGGGTTAAACGCAATTCGGATTGGGCCCGGAAGCTCGTGATGTGACCGCCTCCCGCCCCCTTGTCGAGTGCTCCTTACAGGGCGGCTCACTTATCGGGTGCGTCGACACGATTTCACCCCCACTACACATCGCGCATTGGGGTAGCGCCGATGTAATGGCTGGGGCGAACAACCTCCTGTCTAGGATACCCCTTCTGTACAATACCTCTTCTGTTACTCCGACAGGATTTATAACTGAAATTACCCCCAACGCAATTTGAAACAGATAAAATATTTAAAACGAGATAACGTTACAGGTACTACAATTTTACATTGTCTCGATAATTTATTTTTAATCTTGGTCAGTTGCAGCCATTAATTCAAATGTAGTTAAAGGAATGAAACCGTCGAACAACATTACCGGCGGTGGAATATGAGCTTAAATCGGGTACCGAACGATGCTTAGAACTAACGCGCAGATCATGATATAACGATAGTCATAACAGAAGATGGCCGGAGTAATCGCAAGGATTACACAAGAAATAGTTATGTCCGGGTTCCCGGATTTGCGTTGGATCATCGGTTCCACCGAAGAATGACAAGATTCCGCTTCTAATTACAGCATTCCGACTTTATTAACTCTATTAGTCTTTTAAAAAAGTATGTTCGAAATTGTATGAAGTGTCTAGCCCAAACCATCGTCAGAAGCCTTCTTTGGGTATGTTGTAAATAAATTATATATTTACACAATTTTCATAATGTCTAAAACATTATTGATAATTATGGTTTATTCAAACTGTTAAGAGTTTCAATGGCAGGATAAGTCAGAGTTTCGGTTTACTGCCGAATTTATTGAAGGCGACAAGTCGCCTAAACCTCTTTTTTAGCTTAAGAGAAAATATCCTACCGTTGCCCGTGAGAGTCGGTAAAATGTTTAAAAACTCCAGTCTGAATTTGAACGACTGAAAATCTTGACAATAGCGTTCCTATGTCATGATCGGGCAAAGCTTGTTATTATTCGGTTCGGGAATTGTTATACTTTCCAGTTTGCCTTGAAATGAGATGGGGAACGATGCAGAGTCATCGTTCGTGCATTTGTCAAACGAAGTAGGGGGGGGGAGGTTGAGCGCCACACGCCGATTGTGGCATAAAGCAAGCGTTTCTTGGAGTGGCCCTGGGGACGGGGTGTGTAACGCGGCCGTGCATACGGGTGCCCCCTTCAGCGGGGCGCCACGAGTGGCCCCAAGACAGCCGCCGAAACTCCTACTCGTACCTTTTTCATCTCTCGGATTGGCCTGGGAATACCGCGAGCGGGGTTTTTACATTTTACCGGTAATCCGGAGGAATACCGCGAATTTCGGGACACGGAAAATTATCTAACCCGCCTAAGTCTATTTGCGTACCATCGCACGTGTACGTATTACTCCCAACAGCAACTGAAATATCCATATACCCTTCAAATTTATTAGGCCAACTTCAAACATACTAAAGAATAGTCAGAATATATACTTACATATCTTGCGGTAGGGTCTTTCATTACTGACATTAAGCTTAAACACTTAGAAACAATAATATTACATAGACGAACGTTGAAAGCTCCTCGTTTCAACCCGATTCTTTACTCGATTTCTCTCTCCCTAACGCTAAAAGACAAATACAAAATTTCCGATCCTATTTGATGTTTAGGAAACTTTCAGGGTGATTCTTGAGGTTCTTGAGGTTTAAAGAGAACTAAAAATTAATCGAAAATAAGTCGGAATATTAATATACTTAGATCTTCAGGTCTATACAATCGTGACATTCATATAATCATAAAATTTACATTTACATAGTGAAATGTTAATTTAAATTAAGACGATATGAAATGATTTAATTTAGTTAGGTTTCTATAGCCTACAACTTGCTTATAAAAGGAATCTAACATTAACTTTGGTTACTATGGGTTACGGGTTGTTGCTTTTAGGGACTCATAAAATTTTTAAATATCGTCCAATTTCGGTGCTCGAATTAGTATTTTTCATGAAGAGGAAAAAGTCATCTTCGAGTAAATAATAGTCGTTAAACTGTACACTGTTTCCTTCGTGAGCCCCCTCCCTCCCTTAGCACCGGTTAGCTACTGGGGTTGGGGCGGGGGGCCCATTTTTAAGGCCGGTCATATTTCTTTCTTTACTCGCTTTTAATGTCCTCCTGTAAAAGAGAGAAAAAAAGGAAAGCGACCCTCCTTATGCAGAAAATTCAAATTTTATTACTCCGCGTTTCTTTCTTTTTTTTCCGACCCGTAAAAGTAATAACGATAACTCGGCCACGTGTAATTCGGCCTCGGCAATAAATGCGGTAATGAGTGAGTGGGGACCATAAAAGAATAACTCGGGGTCGGGGATGGGGGGGGGAACACCTAAACGCTCGTTCTATTAAAACTGCGAGGGGGTCGGGCGGTTTCACTCGAATTGAGTTCCATCCGTACAAAGGTCCTCAACTGCCCCCCTACTTCATTTTGCCCCGCGGAACCTCCGGAATCCGTTACAGCGCTAAACAGTAATTTAATTTTAATGCACCCCGAAACGCGACCGATATCATTTCATAAATTTTGCACTGACCGCTGCTCAGTTCTTATTACTTACAAATAAATTAGTCATAAATATTAAACGAATTCTGTAGCCTCACATATTTTCTAGACAATAATGAAAAATGTAAGACCAGTAAACAGTAAACAGCGTTGTAAAGAATACTAGGAACAACAGGTTCAAGATCCCCTGTAATAGATGGTCAATCCTCCTTCCTAATTATAAAATGGATGACGGATGATATATTGTATTACGCTTCGGAAGTGAAAATACCTCGGCTGCAGAGGACTTCGTTTTGTATTCGTAAACTTCGGCCCATCGCAAAGAAACGTTGTCGTTGTCTACCGCCGTTCCCGCGGGACATCCGAACGTGCATCGCGTTATTACATTTTCTTCTGTTTCGGCCTCCGCGGTCGGAGGCACTTCTATCTCATTTTTGGCTGACGCTTGAAGGATGACGCCGCCTCCGCCGCCGCAGCCGCGTACCGTCGTGAAAGGGACGCTACAATAATTCAAACCGATAATGGAACGGGCCCCGTATAAAAAGCAAGTGCCAAACGTCTTATTATCTGTGGCCGGCGGATTGTCGGGGGTTATGCGGGGCTCCGTGGGGGTGGGGTCGGCCCCCCTAAGCTTGGCAAATGCCCCCGCTCGTAAATCAAGCGGGCCGCTACCCCATAGACCGTTGCCAAAAAATGACCGGGCCCCACCCCGTCTCCTAAACACCCCCACACACCCCATCCCACTATCACATCATGTTACAGCGGCATAAGGTGTATCCGTTTACTGGTAAAAATTAATGAAAAATAACTCAATAAAATATGAGTAATAAAAAAATTGAAATGACCCCTATTAATGCAACGACTTATCATATCGTCCTATATATATGCAAGCACGTGTAATTAAATAATCCTAAGTAGTGGGAAAAACATTATTCGCACAGGTAATGGAAGCGCCCGTCTCAAAAAGTGTTAAACATCTTATAACGAGGCCCTATATATTCTTCCTGTTGTACTATCCTGAACAGCATAATTGATTGAGTACTGTCTCGGGATTGATAAATTTATTTCGGAATTAAAAATGTAACCATTCCAAATAATAAAAATCCTACAGTTCTACTATGAACCCATTTCAATGATGCGCATATTCATTTTTATAAGAGACTTTCTCAATTGGATAATGCCTGGACAAGAAACACAATGAAGACTAAGTCCTCTTAAGGAGGGTGTTATTTATTTATACTATATATATTATATTTTATAAATACAGGAATGGATTTATTTAATAAATGTTCCAACGTATGGTCTCTCTGATTTCGAGTTTGGTAACTTCAGAATAATTTCTATAGAAAAAATGCTATTTATATTTCAACGGAATAACTCAATTTCATTTTAACCTCTCTCGAAATATATTCACCGTTTCAACTCCTTACACTTAAATTAAATTTTATTTAAAACTATCAATTTCGGTCTCACTACAAATCCTATCAAGCGAAAGCTAATCCGAGTATTAGAGTTTGAAAATAATTAATTATAGATATTAAGAGTGCACGTAATACTTTAAATTTAATTTATCCATACGCATATGCATTCCTATAATAAGGAAATAGGCTCATATGATTATAGTAAAATTACTGCTAGTGAATTGTATAGTAAATACTGTAACATGGTTGACAGAATGTAAGATGTAATAGACCAACGGAGCGAGAATTAGAAACTGGTCAAACTACGAAACATATAATTCATCACTCGTTCATCGTAATCCAAGTACAGAGGTCTACTCGTTCACAATATGATAACTGATATGATCAGCTGGGCGATTAAAAATAAAAGCACGCGGTATTCCATTTATCATCGGATCATACCCGATAGATACGGGGCTACTGCTGAAACAACAAGGGAGCGAGCCGTGCGTCTTTCACGCGGCAAAGGGTGAAACGGCCCCTCAACGCCGTGCATTGTCCGTGAATTATTCAAAACGGGCGTTAAACGAATGTTAAAGCAATTTTCTTTCGCATACATAACCGGGTGCCTTATCACGGGGCCCAATTCCTTTGGCCGGAGGGGGGGGGGGGGGGAGCAAACAAAATAAATAATAGCCCCGAGGGGTAGCTATTGGGGCACGGTGGGGCAGGGGATAGGGGCGGTACTGTGTACCGAAAAAGGGCTGTTGAATGTTATCGCACGAAGGGAAGGGAAAGGCCAAATCGTAGAAAACTAACCTACGGCTTGTAATTTAGTTTTTCTTGTATTTTCTTTTATTTCCTCCTTTTTTCCCCCTACCCTTTTTAAATTTTTTATCGCGTCCGGAATTTATACAGTTATTTTCTCCTACGTACCCACGCCAAGGGGGAGCAGTTCGATATTGTGGCCGTATAACGGTGGGCTATTTTTGTGCCCAATCTGGCAACCGGCATGTGCTCCTTAATTTTCTTGTTTTCCTTTTGAAACCGTCACACAGGATCACTTTCAATTGGAACTGACGCTATTTTTGGAAATTCTGTCGGCAAAAACTCGCCGTCGAATTTGTTTGGATGAATTTCTAAAATTAAAGGGAGGAGGAAATCCAACGAATCATTTCTTTTGACATCAAGTTAAATGTATTCAATTGAAACATTTTTGGAAGTAAATTAAGTTTCAGCACGGCCGCTTTAATTAAAAACTAATTTGTCACTGAAATATATGAAAATGTTTGTTAACCATAATTAAGCCAGTTTTGTTTTTATATTTGTTGTATTTTTTAATAGTATAACGATTAGTATGTAATAATACATAAAGCGAAATGGTAATACGCTTAATTTTTTAGGAATTTTTATCAATAAACATTAAATTCTCACATATGCAGTAGTTTCTGATTCTTGCTTCACATTTTGCTTTCTAGGGATTAATTTTCTCTAATAATTAATGGCGATCTACTCTTTCCGAGTATTTCAAGCGCCATCAATTCCTTTTATTACAACTAGGCGATGAAATGTATCGAGCCCATTTAGACCGAGAGGGAATACCTGGACCGGAATAAAATATAGACGGGGGTGGGGGATAAGATAATAATATATTTTGTTGCCAGCGAAGGGACAAGCGATTCGGATTGAGTTCGGGAAGTAGAAATATCAGACGACGGGGGACAGGACTCAGTTTCAATCAGGAGGGGAGAAACAATCGTATAAAGAGAGTCACTGGCGCCGGCCAACCGACCATCTCAGACTCCCGAGAGCAAACAAATAGAAATTTATTCGGATTAAAAACATCCGAATAGATATTCTTAATAATGCCCCCGTACCATCCAACTTCCCGCTATTTGCTGCCGACTCGAATTGACCGGACGACAAAATAGGTTTATTAAAAAATTAAACAACTTCGTCTTCTATTTCCTAAACTCTGAAGATAACAGTACGCAGAAAATGAGTATGAATTCAGTCAGTTAGCTTCTTTAATCTATCCGTTGTTTGTACCTTGTATCGTGTTTTCATTTGTATAAATCTGTACATCGTTTCATTATTTCCTAACCTATAATAGTTCAACATATACATTCGAATTTATACTGAATGTGTCATCATTTTGTTATATTAACTTTTAAAAGCGCCAAGGTTGTAAATGAAATACATTTTATTGCGAAATATAGAGACTGTATTTCTGCCAAATATCCTCGATCCATTTTTTCAACTAACCTCCAGTTGGCCAGTTGAGTAAATGAGTTCAGTAATTTTATAATATCGCCGAGAAATGCACACGTCTGGGAACTGCAGATGGGGGTGATGGGGATACTGGTGGAAATAGCGCTGGGGGGCGGGGATTGATGGCCGAGATATACCGCCCCCCGCCCCCCCACAAGTCGGATCGGTTGTAGATGGGGGCGGCAGTCGGTGGGCCAAATGTTTAAGCGTTCAATAAAACCGAGTTTTATCGCACCAACAGGTTTAACGACCCGGTAATAATAGATTGAGGGACTGTGCCGCGTCCGTATCGCAGGGGGCGTGGGAGCGCTAATTGCCTATTAAAACGGCGGGGGTGGTTGGCGCTAGGTGGGCGGTGGAAGGGTGGAAGGGTCAGGGGCGATAGGCACTTATCTATCGGGGGGCGGACGCTGAGAACTGGCGGAGTTAATGAGCGACTGTGCGCGTCGATGGGAAAAAAGTCATCCTTTACTCTACACTTCGGAGGGGGAGGTCCACTCAATACATATTTATGGAGGAACTGTTCTTTCCGTGAGGGCCGTCAGCGCCTCTTAGATTATCGGATACAATGGATAAGAAAATTAATATCGATGTTTAATCTTAATGGCCCTTACTCCGGTGGATAATGGCTCCGATTTATTTCCCCCCTTGTCAAAATTTTATCGCTCTAGTTTCTTATTCATTCTACATTGAAGGATTAAATCTGTAACGCGCCGACCGTTATCCATTAATTTGTTCTAGCCGTGTAACTCTGTACGTATCTTGTATTGCACGGTTTATTTTTGTTTAAAACAGATGCTCAACCTGCCACTGGAATCAAGTGCAGACATATTTAGTCCAAATCATAAAATTTGGAGTGCAATATTCGCTAACGTGTTTGGAATAGTTCTGAAATATCTGTACGAAAACTAATTTCTTTATCAAACAAGTAATTTAACTGATAAAATATTACCCCGAGTCTTTCCTCGATCAACGGCGATTACTGATGCAATCAGCCCGGTAATCAATCATTCCGAAGTTAAAAAATCACTGAGCTCAATATCTATCATAATGAAGACCATAATACCTCGCTTACCCGTAATTAAAGACGATGGCAAGAATAATCCTTCAAAGGCATTATCAATCATTAATGAATACAGATTGATTCGTAACCCGTAACGAGCTTTAATACCTAGCGGAAAGCTTTTATTTATTGCGAAAAAAAATTGAATTCTTCCTTAATCTTACAGCTGAATCTGAAATTTTACTTTCAATTAAGGCATAATATACAGGTGTATTGCGCAAATAAATGCAAATGTAATTGAATATAAATAAAATATTGGAGGAAACATTTATTCCCAGATGAGATTTACGGTTGTTTGGCTACTTCAACGGGGGGTTTCCCCAACACTCAACGCCTTCTATTTTCTGGTTATATAATCCCGTAATACACTAATGACCTACATTTTTCTGATTATACTATCCCGTTAAACACTGAACGCCTTCTATTTTCTGGTTATACTATCCCGTAATACACTGAGCGCCTTCTATTTTCTGGGTATACTATCCTGTAAAACACTGAACGCCTTCTAATTTCTGGTTATACTATCCCGTAATAGACTGAGCCCCTTCTATTTTCTGGGTATACTATCCCGTAATAGACTGAGCCCCTTCTATTTTCTGGTTATACTATCCTGTAAAACACTGAGCGCCTTCTATTTTCTGGTTATACTATCCCGTAATACACTGAGCGCCTTCTATTTTCTGGTTATACTATCCCGTAATACACTGAGCGCCTTCTATTTTCTGGTTATACTATCCCGTAATACACTGAGCGCCTTCTATTTTCTGGTTATACTATCCCGTAATACACTGAGCGCCTTCTATTTTCTGGTTATACTATCCTGTAAAACACTGAGCGCCTTCTATTTTCTGGTTATACTATCCCGTAATACACTGAGCGCCTTCTATTTTCTGGTTATACTATCCCGTAATACACTGAGCGCCTTCTATTTTCTGGTTATACTATCCCGTAATACACTGGGCGCCTTCTATTTTCTGGTTATACTATCCCGTAATACACTGAGCCCCTTCTATTTTCTGGTTATACTATCCCGTAATACACTGAGCCCCTTCTATTTTCTGGTTATACTATCCCGTAATACACTGAGCGCCTTCTATTTTCTGGTTATACTATCCCGTAATACACTGAGCCCCTTCTATTTTCTGGTTATACTATCCCGTAATACACTGAGCGCCTTCTATTTTCTGGTTATACTATCCCGTTAAACACTGAGCGCCTTCTATTTTCTGGTTATACTATCCCGTTAAACACTGAGCGCCTTCTATTTTCTGGTTATACTATCCCGTAATACACTGAGCGCCTTCTATTTTCTGGTTATACTATCCTGTAATACACTGAGCGCCTTCTATTTTCTGGGTATGCTATCCCGTAATAGACTGAGCCCCTTCTATTTTCTGGTTATACTATCCCGTAATACACTGAGCGCCTTCTATTTTCTGGTTATACTATCCCGTAATACACTGAGCGCCTTCTATTTTCTGGTTATACTATCCCGTAATACACTGAGCGCCTTCTATTTTCTGGTTATACTATCCTGTAATACACTGAGCGCCTTCTATTTTCTGGTTATACTATCCCGTAATACACTGAGCGCCTTCTATTTTCTGGTTATACTATCCCGTAAACACTGAGCCCTTCTATTTTCTGGTTATACTATCCCGTAATACACTGAGCGCCTTCTATTTTCTGGTTATACTATCCTGTAATACACTGAGCCCTTCTATTTTCTGGTTATACTATCCCGTAATACACTGAGCGCCTTCTATTTTCTGGTTATACTATCCCGTAATACACTGAGCGCCTTCTATTTTCTGGTTATACTATCCCGTAATACACTGAGCGCCTTCTATTTTCTGGGTATACTATCCTGTAATACACTGAGCGCCTTCTATTTTCTGGTTATACTATCCCGTAATACACTGAGCGCCTTCTATTTTCTGGTTATACTATCCCGTAATACACTGAGCGCCTTCTATTTTCTGGTTATACTATCCCGTAATACACTGAGCGCCTTCTATTTTCTGGTTATACTATCCCGTAATACACTGAGCGCCTTCTATTTTCTGGTTATACTATCCCGTAATACACTGAGCGCCTTCTATTTTCTGGTTATACTATCCCGTAATACACTGAGCGCCTTCTATTTTCTGGTTATACTATCCTGTAATACACTGAGCGCCTTCTATTTTCTGGTTATACTATCCCGTAATACACTGAGCGCCTTCTATTTTCTGGTTATACTATCCCGTAATACACTGAGCGCCTTCTATTTTCTGGTTATACTATCCCGTAATACACTGAGCCCCTTCTATTTTCTGGTTATACTATCCCGTAATACACTGAGCGCCTTCTATTTTCTGGTTATACTATCCCGTAATACACTGAGCGCCTTCTATTTTCTGGTTATACCATCCCGTTAAACACTGAGCGCCTTCTATTTTCTGGTTATACTATCCCGTAATACACTGAGCGCCTTCTATTTTCTGGTTATACTATCCCGTAATACACTGAGCGCCTTCTATTTTCTGGTTATACTATCCCGTAATACACTGAACGCCTTCAATTATCCGGTTATACTATCCTGTAATACATTGAGCGCCTTCAATTTTCAGGTTATACTATCCCGTAATACACTGAGCCCCTTCAATTCTTCGATTATACTGTCCCATAATACACCGAGCGCCTTCAATTTTCAGGTTATACTGATCCCGTAATACACTGAACGCCTTCAATTATCCGGTTATACTATCCCGTAATACATTGAGCGCCTTCAATTTTCAGGTTATACTATCCCGTAATACACTGAGCGCCTTCAATTCTCCGGTTATACTATCCCGTAATACACTGAGCGCCTTCAATTTTCAGGTTATACTATCCTGTTCAATTTTCAGGTTATACTATCCCGTAATACACTGAGCCCCTTCAATTCTCCGGTTATACTATCCCATAATACACTGAGCGCCTTCAATTTTCAGGTTATACGATCCCGTAATACACTGAACGCCTTCAATTATCCGGTTATACTATCCTGTAATACACTGAGCGCCTTCAATTTTCAGGTTATACTATCCCGTAATACACTGAGCCCCTTCTATTTTCTGGTTATACTATCCCGTTAAACACTGAGCCCCTTCTATTTTCTGGTTATACTATCCCGTAATACACTGAGCGCCTTCTATTTTCTGGGTATACTATCCCGTAATAGACTGAGCCCCTTCTATTTTCTGGTTATACTATCCCGTAATACACTGAGCGCCTTCTATTTTCTGGTTATACTATCACGTAATATACGAAGCGCCTATTTTCTGGTAATACTTTATCTGAATAACGCGAACGCCTTCTATTTTCTAGTTATAGTATCCGAGAATACACCCATCAATGAGAAGCGAGTAATATTCTCGCGTAGAATGATAGGAAACGTTTTTCCACTTTGGCCAAGTCTTTGTTGGCCGAAAACGCTCCGGACGAAGGAATTTTCAGAAACTGCCGCATACACTCACTCTAGGGCGGGAGTAGAGACAGTGGGGCACTTAATGGAAGCCGTGGGCGGTTTTAGAGCCGGCCGCGCTTACCTAAATGAATATTTTTAAGACTGAAGTTGGTCTCGGAAGTGTTGCGGAGAGGCGGAGGGTGGGCGGTTGGGTGCTGGGCGGAGGCGCCAGGTGCAGCTAATGGCTCCCTCTGCCCTACACTCCGCTAACCGCCGTAGCTTAAGTTGTCGCATAACCTGACCCCTCGCCTGTAACACGCCCTGTATACCTACTTGTAATTGAGCCCCGAACTTTATCACAGAAGGGGGGGGGGCATTTTAAAATGCACACAATTGCCGGTGAAACAATTACACCTTGAATTGGCCGAGAGTTTAAATTACAGTCACATCAGGTAAGTGAGAGAAACAAAGTGGGGTTCGGTCCCGTAATAGGCGCAATTACGAGCAGGATAAATTTATAAGCGGTTAAATGTTTTTTTGTAATATACTAAAATATGTATATTAGAAAGCTCTGACGAAAGACTGAAATGGAAAACCTAATATTATTTCCATTAAACAAATCCATTATATATTATGATCTGTCTTGAAAGAAAATACCGATTTTGTGATAAATTTATTAGACTAATAGCGTACTCGATAAAGATGTGAACAACACAACCCTGAAGTAGACCACGAAAAATTTAATATAATATATTAATTAGGCACGGTTTTTGTATTCATAAATCTTTCAAATGTATCGCTTCACAATGTTCGTATATTCAAATTTATTCAAGAACATTAAGGCAAATAAGGACATTATTTAACCATAACGCAACTTCCCATAAGTCGACGACACCTGGACCTGAGTACTTCAGTGCGGCGACATGGTTCCCTAATTTGTGCACGTACAAGGATACTATAAATGTATATATATATATATATATATATATATATATATATATATATATATATATATTAATGTATATGTAATAATATATTCGCAATATCTGAATTTACGTTTCCATTTCTGTAAGTAACTGGGTTAACCCGAATATTTTCTTGAATTCTCACGATTCCGAAAGCTTTGCGGCGGGTGTTGAATCAGGAACGAGGTCATAGAGTGCATTTAAATGTAAGTCCTATATTTGTTAAGGCCATAAGATGTTCTAATCCCTGCCTTATCTCCTGGAACGATATAATTTAACATAAACCTAAATATATGATTTTATATATACCCGAGAACCATTATCATTTTGCACGGAATTCGTATCGTCATATTATACGCTATATTAGAATATTTAAACTATGTAACAGTTTGTGGAGAAGGGAGAATTTAACATAATTTTCATTGTTTCTAAAAATCATAATAATTGTATTTCGCAGAGTCTATCAAATGGACTGGAATTGTTCTTAGGTTTTCTCATTTAACCGACTTTTGAAATTCATTATTTTTCCTCATATTGGGTTATAACAGACTATAATTTCATCACATATGAATATATATTAGTTTATTATTATTTGTCATCATTACTAAAGTATTTAGTTGTGCAGAGCGATTCTATCTTTTTTACGTTTTCTCTCGTTGCTTATATTTAATTTTTTATATTCAGCGCCGGACACTGTCGGTAGAGGTGGTTCGAAATTGGACCTCATCAACATTCCAAATTGACAAACTCGAAAATATTTAAGGCGGTGGACACAGCTGAAAGTCCAGGGGGAATTGTCTTCCCCGAGTTAGCAGAGACGGTTGCTATGCGGGTGGAGGGACGTTATATTTCGCCGCTGGGTTCAGGTTAAAACTCAGCGGGCTTCAAGATGGGCGGCGATTTTCGTCACTGGGGCGGACGTTATACTTTCTTCCGGTCCGAGGAGTCCTTTTGAGTGAGAGAAGTGACCCCCCCCCCAACCGCCCCCGCGTCGAAAGGTCCACGACTGTACCGATAACGGTCCAATTGACTTAGTTCTGACGATTCGCCGAACCGGAGCGGCGGTATGAGGGGGATCAGCGCAGCCGTGGCATGTCCTCATTAGTAGAGACGACCCCTTTTTGGTATAACACCGCTGGAAGGTTTTCTTCAAAAATGTCCACCCCAAAACTTAGCGTTGACTTTCATGAAAATTTGGTTATAGAAGTTAAAGTATTACGAGCCCAACGCGAATCCTTTTTCAAATCTTTTCAAATTAATTTCACAAGTTAATATAATTTTAAATGTTAGTCAAGCGCATCTGTTTCCTTTATTGCGCTCTTCTTCCTCTGCAGGAATATTACATTTCTTTCATGTAATTAATGTAAGTTCTATTTAAATTTTAAATCTACCATGTTCACAGGTCATTTGATGATCTATCGTTGATTTGGGCTTCTTGTCAGCGCAAGAAACTCATACATAAAAAAAACGTAGTCAACGCAGTAATTATTAGAAAGATATCCCAGAGGGCTCAGAACATTTTCTCCCGCTATTCCTATCTGGTAGAGAATTCAGAAATATAGTTTAATATTAAGAAGCAACCATCGGGCCCAAATCCGGACTAATTTCAAAGGAAACGACCTCGAAAGCCGGGGAACTGAGCAACTGATCTTTACAGTTTATTTACCGATTCTAAACAGTGACGGGGGCCAGACACTCCCTCGGTCGTGGCAGGACTTGAACGGAGGGGAACGTCCTCTGTTTGCCGAAGGGGCACTCGGGGAGATGGCGGAGTCACCGGGCTTTGGAGCGGTAACACGGATAGAGGGGGGGGATTACCTTACGGCGTGTAAACTGGGTCCGTCTGTTTATATACATTGGGCCTCTCTCGCCAGTCGCTCCACCGGAGAGAGAGAGAGAGAGAGAGGAGAGAGAGAGAGAGAGAGAGAGAGAGGGAGAGAGACGCTCCCTGTCCAACCACTCCGCCCCTCCAACAACAGTGTACATGTCTACATGTTTACAATATAAACTAGGGTTTCGAATTATTAACTCTGTGGGTTGAATACCCAGGGCGGTACTATAACTCAGTGTCCCGGGCACATACCTCAATAATATACTCACGGAAAGGTACTGAAGATGTCTCATAATGAGACTATTCGTATCGGACAAACACAGTACAATATATTTCTTGCCGATATAACGTACCAAATATTATTTTCACATGTGGTTTATCCTATTTGATCATCCGTCCGATCCGATGACATCTACGCCGGTCACGGCCCCAATTCTCGTGGCCGAAATTCTGAATTGCCAACTTCAATTTCACGCCCGGCGTAGATCAAGTTTTGAGCCCAGGGAAATGCCGACGATTAGGGCCGGTTAGACCGCAGAAAATTGCCATCCGACGTTAATCTTACGGGGATTAGGGGGCGTTTCGGCCGGCATTATTCGGCTTTCCCCGTTAGGCGGGATTATTGGGGGTTGGGGGCTCACTCAATTAGAGTCCTCGGCAGAGTCCAATCGACTGGACGGCCTCCGTTCAGCCTCTAATAACTTCTCAATTGGAAACGACACCGCCCCATATAATCTCTTGTTTAACGTTTAAATACAACAAACGGAAATAATGCACCGAGTGGCATACAGCGTTAGGACTCGTACCGACGGTACGATAAATGATACTGCAGTAAAATAAATTTACATTGTTTCCAGTACGCAACCGAATCTCGATGAAGAAAAAAATTGTCACTAAATAATGCAAATATGATATATTTGAATGTCTTAGAATATTTAATGTACTGTCCGGTTAATTTGTAAAATTCGTTGCCAGGTATCAACTCGTGATAGAATAATAACATAATAATTCAAATAAACTCCTGAATTTAGTATGATTTTCAATTTATGTAGAAGATAAAGAACTGTTCAAGCTGGGCATTTATAAATAAAAAAAGGGGAACCTTAGTATTACCAAATACAAATAAAACATTACGATTCCAGTGTGAAGAAATGAGTTGGAATAGAATATAACTTTATTTAAAATTGCTTCTGAAAACTTATTAGCAAAACTTGTAGAAATTTAACATTTTCCTGTTGAGGAAGGGAAGTTATCGAAAAAAGCAGGGTAAAATAAATAAATGCGTCAATATTCTAAAAATACATATATTAAATTCAATCAAGGGAACAGTATTATCGGAAGTGTGATTAACGTGTGTTAAAAAATTCTCGCCTCCTCTTCCGCCGAATATTTCACATTCGCAACACATATAATCCGATTATTTATACTTTGTTATTTATTTTTGGCAAGAGGAGGAACAAAATAATCCTATTTCAGTCACTCGGAAACAATAGCTGGAGGACACGGTGGAAAAGCTAGAACATGAACAATAGAGGAACTGGCGATTTTAATATTAAAATAAACAGGGGCGAGTTCGTATAGAAGGGAAAAACATCTAGGAATTATTTCTGCAGGTAAATGTGCATGTAGTTACTTTAAATTACTGAAAATGTAGCCAACCAGCCATTCGGTTATGAATAAAATAATGAATGAATTGTTCCCCGAATATGTGCCGATATAAAGCAGCCGATCTCAACCTAAACGCGCCCGTGTATTATGAGAGTAGGCTTGAGATATGGTTAAACTGTTGAATACATGACAGTGGTCGGATCATGGTGCCCTCCAATATCTGAACATTTTTTCTTAATTCCTGACGACATAATATTTCGAGTAATCAAGGAGGTCCTTATATTGGCCCAGTTTCTATGTTTCATACCGGCTTGAGAGTATCTGCTTAATCTGAATGTCTAGAAACCCGTGGGTCTCAGCCAGAGTACTAACTCGAGCGTGGACTTGCAGCGGCATTTATCTACTTTTTTTCATCAGAAGACTAAGAGCGTCTAGAAATCCAATCCTCGGTTTTATATTCCAACCAGCACTCAACCGTTTCTCCAACGTTTCCAAACAATCTGGCCGGTCTTAAGTCAGTATTTTTTTTCGCCCCTTCCGCCCCGCGATCCTCCTTCCACCCTCCGCCCCCACCACTTCGAATTAACGGTCGGACGTCTTCACGCGATCCAGAGGAAACTTTACTCGAGTTAGTAACTCAATCAATTGTTGGGCCGCGGGCGGCGTTTATCTGATGGGGATGGCGGCGGTGCCAATTACGGCATGGCATGCCTCCGTGCCGGCCCCGATACCCAAACAGATAATCGGAACCGATTTTTGCCCGGAATATTTACAAAGTCCGACGTTGTGGCGATCGGCGAGTACGAGTCAAATATTAAGCCACGAAACCGGGATAAATTGGACAGCAAACTTCAATCATAAAACTGAAAACGTTTAGGTAATTCCAAAATATAATTTTATAGATTTTGAGGTTTAAAAAAGTGTCAAAATTTAAGAATTTTAGCTGAAATTGTTTACCAAGGGGTCCAGAAATTTTCATTTCTGACATTGCCAAGTAGGTAAAACTAATTACGACTGAAAGATTCGATATCCAAGTTATATAGAGTTTGGTTGAAAATGAAGCCCGCATCCGGGCGAGTTATCCTGGAATAAGCCCGACCGGAAATCCAGGGCGCAAACTACGCAGGGCAGCTAGGGTAAACCAAGAGCGCTCTAATGCAACTTATATGAAACAACTCGAAGAAGTCCCCCCTTCCCACGGGGACATCGGGACGGAACCCTGGTCCGTAATGCGTAGTAATACCTCTTAATTTCTACCCTACGCATGTACTGCTAGATTGTTGTAAGTACATCTTTACAGTACTACATTAATGTGGTGCAATTCATGTTTCCGAATTACCGACCAAATTTCAAATCACTGTTGCCTATGGAAAAGGCGTGTAATGCTTAACTGAGAGTGTTATATTCACAGTGAAGAAAGTCTTCGCTCAGAGCTAAAAGATAGGATCCCTGTTTTTTTTTGATACGCATACTTACTCGAAGAATATGGGAAATGATAACTCTCTTAATATCGGGTTAACCACAAATACATTTGGCCACAGACAATAATTCATTAATAAACTATTTCTCTCTCCATCTCTCGCACCCTTCCTCCCTCCCTGCCACCACTACATAGAAGAAAGAGAGAGTGAGGCGAGGGAGAGGGAGAATGTGGTTTGTCTCCCCGGGGGCGCATAGTCCCATGCCGCTACCAGCGACGACAAAAAAGTTCATCCCCGTCAACAGCGGCCACCCCAACCGTCATACACCGTTCGGCCCACTCTTCACAATACACTACTGAAAACCCAGCCGAGGTAAACAAGATGTTATTGCTATTCAATAATTCACTAGGAACATCGTCATAACTAAACGAAGACTTCAGGTTAGGCTGGCGTTTTAATTTTGTTTCAGTTGGGACTATTCCTAATAATATAATTTGTACAAAACGTTATTATTATGGGATAATAAAATAAAATTACAATAAAGATTAAAATTCGATGATCTAACTAGTGAATTCAAATATATCGGGTTCGTAATATTCACCCCGATTTAGCTGCTGCGGGTATAACATCTTTGACTTGAATCAGTCCTTCTTGGATTGTCTTGTTACAACATGAATTCAGTTTTTAAGTATACGGCTATAAATCCATCGTAAATTGATGTAATTATTTGGCCGGTATATTGTACTCAAAAGGGGACTGGATGCGAAGATCAAATTGAATCACATTCACAACAGCACAGTGACTTAACATATATCGGTCGTCGCTGTGTAACAGGTCTCGAAAGGTCGAACCAGTTTATAGGAATTTTTCAAAATAACGCCGCCCCATTCTTAGAACAAATGAATAACAATCAATCCGATTCTGTATGACGCTCCCTTCGTGTATCCACAAGGTTTATACACTGTTCATGTGCACTTTTTAATCAATAAAAAGATCGGCAGTATCAGTTTTCAATACGGATCTAATACGTTTCCACTGAATGAATGGCAGGCGTGCATGTTTCTGACAGATAACGTCCACCGATCGGCCTCGCCATTTTTCGAGTATATTTCAATTTATCAAATCGTGGGACATATAAAGTAACGAAGCTCGTGTGACGATCGAAAATATGGGAGACTGGATTTACAAAACCGAATCAATTCGTTGAATAAAAACAGCAGCGTGCATTTGCAGGGCAAAGGATCCACCCGTTCTCTGATGGATGTTGTGATCACCTGATTAGAACTGGCAATATTATGTATACATCGTCTTAGTCTACAATCAAAAGTTTGTTATTGTATTTAGGATTTTGATATCGTTCAAATTCGACCTTTACTTGGCAGGTATTTGTCAAGAATCGAACACTGAATGGAAATATATTCAGCGAACGGTGTTAATATATTTGATTAACTTCAACGGTTTCACTCAGGTGCAACCCTCAGGGTTGATTCCTGATTGATTTATTATAGGTTCTGCTGATTTTTATTTTACTGCTCGTATTGCTACTTCATGTTGTAAGTTCTAGGAAACAGGAAATGACAAAATCTAAAAATTAAAGGTACAATTCAACGTTATTGAACGGAACGAAGTGGAGCTCCGCCCGATATAATGTTGCTTTCGTATAATTGAACAAACACAAAACTATGTCTGGAATGCTCAATTAGAGCCGGATAATTTAAATTTCATTCGCCCCTTTAATTAACCTCCGTTCTATAGGATATTCCCGAACCGTTTCATTGCTCTCTCGCGGAATTGGCCGCACAGGTAGTTAGCGCGTGTTTTTTCATCCGGACTTTAATATGGTTGTTAAACAGGTTAATTAAACCGAATCTACAGGAATTTCTCAATTGGTGTTGGTTATTTAATACGCGCCCACGATGAATTCCACAGTTTCCTAAACGACCAATGACGACATGAGAAATATAAAGACCAAATAAACAGGAATAATCCGAAACATATTTATCAATTAAACTTTTTAATTAATAATGACGTTTCAGTTGAACATTTGAAATTCGTGTCAATCCGCCACTGGGTTTCTAATTCGGGTCGCACTGGTTTAAACACTACGTTAGGCCAGACCTTAATTCCACTTCAATTATTCCTCTTCCCACTCGCCAGTGGCGACCACCCACGAATACACATTTAACGGCTCGAAAGCAATCTGAAAGCAAACTTGTTCGAAAAATGCCATTTTTCCTCCAGGGCCTTCTATTTTAATGCAATCCCAAAATACGAACCGGATTAAATTTATCCCTTTGGCATTTTACAAAGCGTTGATGTATCCTCGCGCTTTATTATTTTATTTCATTCATATCTTAGTATTTTCGAGCTAAATGCGCCCACCTTGCCGTAGCCCGTTAAACGTCTGAAAAGGGGGGAGGTCTGAGACTCGAATAAAAATGCTGGCGCCTTTGGGCCCTCATCCCTTGAGCGGATTATTCGGATTGGAGGGAGCCGAGCGTGTTTAACCGCTTCAGACACTTGTCATAAACCGGATTTCTTTCGCAAGGGCCAACGAACGGCCTTACGGTGATGTAGGCTTTGGCAGTTTTTTTTTTCAACTTTTCGTCCCTTTTAATTTTTCCCGTCTTCCCCGCCCCACCGCCACGGCACTGTTCGTCTTGTCGGGAAACAAAGTTTTGCATAATTCGGCGCTTAGTGGATTCTTAAACGGGGGAGGAAACGATTTTTCACCGATATAACTTGGCCAAACTCGGGGAGCCGGCCTCACCTTACGTTTTTGGGCATTTAAACACTTTTATTATTCAGTGTCCCGTTTCAATCCTAAGTATAAAAAAAAAGAAGTTACTTATCATATAAATCATTACAAGGCCTTATTCTTCGTCGCAAGCTTAATTTATGTTTCAGTTGGGCGAACCGAAATGCATTTAAAGAAATTAAATGCCCGCTATAAAAAACTTAATTACGATTTAAAAAGCAAATGAATTACAGCAATGAATCAAAGAAAGTGTCTAACTGAGTAATTTTTGAAATTATTTACGTCATATTATGCTATCTAGTATTAAGCTTTATTTTAACTGAACAGTTAATCTTTGGGACTAAATACGCAATTAGAAACAAAAAATTATAAGATGATGTTCCAAAACCTCGCGTTCGAACAAACATAAGGGGCAAATGTAACCTAGAAACTGATTAAAATAGAACTGAATTATGATATATACGGATATATGTATAAGAGATATAAATATAGATTAAAATCAAAATAACATAGCAGTTTTCATTGACATTAGTCACTCGGTAGGTTCATCTAATGATTTCATCGATAAAAGATTTATTTCTACGTAAAGTCTCCAGCGACTAGTTTAACGATCTAAATAGATCATCTTATAAAGCCTAGGATTTAGCTTTGAATATTTAAGGCTTTGGGAGTGCTCGAACAATCAGGCCGACTTGAACCCAGAGAGAAATGAGGACCGCCCTGATCCCCTTAATTGCTTGACACTTTTGATTATTAATCGGACCTAATTAAAATTGCTACGGCAAAAGTAGTGATTTAATTAAACCTCCTCGACCCAATGAAATTTTACCCCCGCCCCAATGAATCTATTAAGGCGGTATTACTTCGGTAACCGGATGAGCCTATTATGTTCGACCATATTCAAAGGAAAAGGTTCCCATTGAAAATTTACAGTAGCTTCATTTAATGAATAGACATTCAACTCATGCCTCCTCATAGTCACACCCATCCAACGCCATTTTTTATTTCTTATTTTAAAATACCTTTAATATATTTTAAATATCTTTAGATATATAAGAATTCAATAATGAGACCACCACTGTAATAATTTCGCATGCACTACTGTCCATGTGGGTATTCGTCTAATCCCCAATTATATTATCCACACAGTGCTAAGAAGCCCTACTGAAAATTTCTGCTGTAGTGCCACATCAGGCACAAAGAGCGTTAATTAAGCAACAATTAAGTAGTAATAATTTGAATTTTGATAGCGCCTTCGTTTGTTCGTCAGTGGCTGTTTTTGTTCCAGTAAAATTCCATTATTAGACGAATAACAAAAATAGTGAGGTAATAGTGATTAACAACAAGAGTGGCAATATTTTGTATAAAATAATGTAACCGGGACTCGTATGAAAGCCCAGAATCAATATACTGCCTTGTTTAGTAGGTTAATTAATTATTACCGGGATTAATTGCCGATGGGGTGGCGATGGGCGGTGGTGGGGGGCTTGGGGGTAGCCCCCCACTTCAGAAGGTATTATATTCAAGCGGCCTCTCGTTACAAAGCCGGCATGCCGGAAACAAGATAATTAACGCCCGCCGGGGGCTTGATTAGGCGACAACGCGCTGTTTTCGGCCGGCGGCCACCTTAATTTGTAGACGGCGGGGAAGGAAAAAAGAGGACGAGGCCGGCCGTTTCTAATTAAAAACTTCTCCTGTCGCCCTTCCCTCCTTCGTCGCACGTCTGCAAGAAAAGGAAGAGACGGGGAATTTACCGAAAACCGGACAGGAGGGGGGTCCAGCCGAAAGTCAGGGCTAATGAATAACAATAGCCGACGGCGGAGTCCACGCACCCGCGTGCAACCCCCATTGTTGGGGCCTGCCGCCCTCCCTCCAACCCGTTAGAAATTCAAATGCAATTCGGCGTTTGAAGGGAAATTTCTAATTCAGTATTGGGACGACGGGATTTACAAGGACTTCCACGATTATTCATGCCTTGCTGTAATGAATTGTGCAACTGAAATACCGTAGCGTGAGAGGGATTTTCGGGATAATTAATACTTTAACTATATATAATTTGGATTCGGTGGATCATTACTTTTTGATTGGAAAAATTAAACATATATTGATGGGAACGAAACTTCTGTCGAACTGAGCCCATCATCTTTAGTAGGTACAGTGAATATTCTCAATTCAATTTCTCACAGGTAATCTACATGAAAACAATGTTACGGCAATGATCTCTTTAACAGTTATTTCGAAAAATTACAAGTAATAATAACATAGATCGAAACAGAATAAATGATTTGCCAAATAATCCATTTAATGTAAAATGGTTGTAGAATCCCTTTGTAGGTGTCGCTTTTTTATCCTGCCACGGATAGTATGTTAGGTTTTGCCCTGGAAGCCGAGACGTTTATCATTTCTATAAATGAATCGGTTTACAGAAACAATCCAAGTCTGAGAACATCCGTTTAATGGGTAATAAAGTGAAATAATCACTGAGGGAAGTGTGGATAAGCCAGCCCACCCTCGCCAATTTATCCCGGTTTCAGTCCGAAAGTTGAAGTTTAAACCGATTAATCTCACAAACTATAATTATTCTACAAACTTTTAATCAATTTTAAAGTTACCATAATTGAATGGTTAAATAGTTTTACAGACCCTCCCCATGCCCGAAACTGGAACTCGGTTATGCCGCAATAATTTAGCCAACTTTCGAAATTTAGAGAAGCTTGGTTTTAGAGGACCAACGTTAGTTATTCTTTTCGCAGGAAAATGCCAACTTTTATAACAACCCGATGAGTGTTGGGAAATATTAACGCCCTGTTACTAGCAGGTACTTCATTTATTCGGGATTTTAATTCGGAAGCCCGATTCAAAATAGCAATTATCCTCGTTCTGTTTTTTATCAATTAAACTTTCAAATAGAAAAATAAACAAATTTATGAAATGCATTCTTGAATAATCTTATTTCGGCTTTTCTGTGGCGTTTCAGAACACGTCGAGTACTTTTTTCGTTATTTTTTAAGGGCGCAATTAGGTCGTGGATGTTATGTGCCCAGCACTTTATTATACCAAAATACGAATTAAATGAATTTTATATCGAGTAAACCACTCCTCTGACTATTCACGTATTAAATGAGATCTTAAAAAATCTTTTTTTCTGCTTGTTGCGCAACGTTTTGCCCTAAATCCTGCCTGGCGTCCGGTTCTTTAACCTTTACTTCAGCACTAATTTGTCGTTGGTTTCTCCGCACAATACTTCTCAAGCGAAGCATCCTATCGATGTCCCGCCATGAAATCGTACCAGTAATAACTGCAGCATAACGGCCGCCTTACCGAATTGTGGGAGCGCGGTCGACGACCCTCGGGAGACCTACGTGACTCCCGAGCCTTTCCTCATTACGTTGAACGCGGAAATTTGCCGCGCCTTGAACATTTTCCGATAATCGGGGCCGGGGTTTTTTGGCCGGCCATTAAAAGGCCTCCGCCGCCGTGGCTCGGCGAGGCCGCCCTTATCGGCCGCCGTAAATCCTGAGCTGGCAAGCGCCGGTCCTGAGCCCCGAGCGCGGTTATATTACATCTAAGAGACCGACAGCGGAGCCGTGAACAAAATAAGGAGACGACCGAGTTGTGTGGCGGTCGTTTGTCATCTCCCCTTTTATGTCTTATGCCCTGATTTCTGACAAATGTCTCCGGCCGGAATTCGGCGAGCCCTCGGGCGATAGAAGGGCAAATCCTCCGGGATAGACTAGTGTTATGTGGTATTCTGCAGATATCAGAGAAAGCATTATCTAACACCGCGATTCGGTTGTTCGATAACACCGAGACTATTTAGTTCCATTAAAAGAGTCCAGTGAATCGTGTCAAGGTAGCAATTCTGGGAATAGTCTTGCATTTTTCAGCGATTTACTTGAACAAAATAAAAGTTGGTCCGATCAAAGAATTAGTAAAATTAACTTCAATATATTAGCAGTGATAGTATGGTTTTATCTCGAAGGAATACAAAAAATATCGATAAAGATCAATTATCTATACTTGTAACTATTATTATTACGTATTTCGATGGAATATCATTATTCCTACCATCACCTAATGGCTTTAACTGTCTATCCTAATAATTAAGCAAGGCTCATGAGGATCGAGTTTAATATGTTTAAACCGTATTGTGATTAAGCGTTCCGTTATAATTTGGCTGAAAGCCGGCCTATACGGATTTCCCAAATGTGATGTAGTTGGGAATCAATTTTCAATCAGTGGCCGTTTCGCCAATTCATTACAGTTTATCAAATCAATTAAGTAGGCGTCGTCGGTTGCGCAGGGAGCGGAGGTCGGGCAAACCGTGAGCATTTTTGCTCGCTCCGTAGAATCATAGGTGACGAGCATGAATAAGTAATGCGGGCCGGGTTGGCCAAGTTTAATCAAAACTTCGCGGCCCCGGAAAAGGGACGAATTTGAATTTCAGAATGTTCATTATTTCGGGTCTCCGGAAAATAGAGCTTTCTTTTTTTTAAAAAAAAGTTTCAATGTTGCCCGTGAATTTAATAGATATATATAGTTCTTCATTTATTAAGTGATTAAATAATGAAATCGGTGAAGAGCATATCTTCGAAATTATTACACGAATTTCGTTAGTATAATTAAAATTAATGGACAATGAATGTGAGATGCAGTAGAAAAGAAATACAATACGATTTTCGTTTAATAATTTCTCGGTTTTATTGGAAACACCGTTCGAGTTGTGCTGAAATTTTACTCTGGGGTATGTCGTTTGAAAAACTGGAGCCATACAGTTTTTTGCCACCGCGTCTGAGATATAGCGACGTTCCAAATTCAACAGAATGCTCCGAAAACTGCATCCGGTCATGGCCTCCATTTCCGGGCCATAAATTCACAATTTACAACTGAATTTCCGACCGCTAACTGTTTCAGCGGCCCGGATATCGGGCTAATAATTTTTGAAGAGCTCCAAAAATAAATCGAATTAGCGGGGAGCGGGTCTGCGCGGGGATATTTTAAGTGGGGCAGAGTGCAGGGCTCTAATGTTTTATTGAGTGCTAATTGCCGGCCATCCTCTTCTCCGCCCCTCCGCCGAGGGGTCTAACGCTCGGCGGGTTTTAGTTCCAATTTTCCAGTTTTTAAAAGGCCGGCCCACTCAAATCCATTCCATTCCATCGACGCTTTTGTACAGTTCGCAGACAATATATAATCCAAATTACTCGATGATAATATACTGTTTATATTGACCACGTGAAAGTATTTCATATCCAGCAGCGTGCTAAAATTGTCTGCAAAATTAATAATACTTTCAATTACAAATTCCAGGCACCTTATTGCGGAACGAATTTTCCTTGAATTGTAATTGTTAACAGATTAATCGAGGTGAACTTCATAAGCTTCGAAAAAAAAATTAAAAATGTAATAATAATAATATTTTTGATTCCGCCGAAAATGAATTTTCTGTGTCCTTTCTTCTGATATTTGAGGAACGTTTTCCACCATTACAGGCCTATTAGGTAATCCGGTTTCAATTTTTCGTGACCGATGGTAATAAATATCCGCTGACAGAATAAAGCATTCTTTTAGCGATATCACTGCATTCTTACCAGTCGACCTCACAGTCTTTTATTATGCAGTTGCTGGTCGCGACTAAAATGATTTGTGCTGCAATATTTCTTTTAAGAACAATTATTCAGATCTGTCTAATAATTTCTATTTATGGGTTAGTAAAAATAATATAATTTATATAATAAATAGAATATTGTTATTTCATGGTCTATATTAGCTTCGTAGTAACACCGCATCAATTTTAACCAACTGGGGCGGAATACAAAGTGCATTTTCTCATTCCCAGAAGTCGCGTGGGGCGCAGCGTTGAAAATTAAATGTTCTATCGTCTTCCCAAATTTATTATCGCCTGGGCCGAGCCGGGGGACGTATCGTGTGAAACATTAAATATGCATCTGGCGGTGCGATATCAGCCGCTATTATTACACCAAAAAAAAGAAAAATAAAACTTGCCCCCCTCCTGAGATCTATATCTCACGGAGACCGGAGAGCTGTAAATCTCTTTCGGCCTCAAAGAATCTTGATTTTCAAATTCGGATCTAATCTTTCGAATAACGGCCGGCAATTATACGCACATGGGAACGTTTCGTGGACAAATACCGGGAAACATCGAATGATTCCGATATCTTCGATGCCGATTGAAAATATTTTAATATGCATTTCATGCGCCACACAGTTGAATGCATGTATATTGCGATTGGCCGGCTTTAATAGTGCAGATTCTCAAAAACGATTATCTATAACAAAAAAATTAAATAGGGTAATATTCATACCGACCAGACATCCTGCTACGGGGCATCCCCGCTGGCCACACGAAAATAACTTGCAAATACCTCCCTTCTCACGCTCTTTTGGCGGTATGCTAGAGATAATTTAATCTTCCCATTGAGAGTAATTATCCACTTTTAATACTATTTCCAATTCCTATCACAACTGCATACAGTTTGTTCTAATAACACCAGTAATGCTTCCGCTGTATGGGTACTGTAAAGAGCAATCGGGACCTCATGAACTGATGGTATAAAGTTGATTGATTAGGAGTCTCAAGGAATTCCTCGCGTATTCCCGGCCGAAGTGTGGAGCGGCGACAGACCTTCGGCGGGGCTTTATCGGGCCTCTTGGGGAAATAAAAAGGGGAAGGGGCCCGCGGCCGGACCTAAAGGATATTGGCAATCGCCCACCGATTTATTGGCGCAGTCCACGATCAGACATCAACAGAAACGTTTCCCAGCAATACCGTCTTTGTGTCCAACATCAACAATCAAATATAGCTTCGCTCAAGAATTAAATGTCTATTCTCTAAAGATAAAATAGTATAATAAAAGTGTGGACCGCAGAAAAATTATACGACTTACTCTTACTGAGTTTATCTATTTTTTTTAATCATTGAACATCATAAAAATTCCCCTAAGCTATTAGACACTCACACACACACACATATATATATATATATATATATATATATATATATATATATATATAAGGGCACTAACAGGATTACATTAGCCATTACAGACTTGATCCCAGAGGAAGAGAGTGTTTATTTATTTACTGTAAAAGCTGTACTGGGCAAACTTCGAAAATGAGCGCTGCTGACTGACCCACACTTCACTTCACTTCGTATTTCATGCTATTCAATATATTTGATTACTGTTAAATATATTTCTTTAATTTCCGGTTAACGTCAGAACCTGTTTGTTAATAACACAATTGTCATTGACCGCAATTTTAGCTCGGATTTAATTTTAATTAAAGCATACCGGTGTCGGCCCGGTATTTGAATTTCTGTTAGTTCTATAGCAGTTATTACAGTAGGAACTAAATATAACATCTGTATACCTTAACGCCTTTTCGATTCCGTTAGTAATTAGTGACACAATTCTAGAGATGAAATAAAGTAGTTAACATCGAACCTCAAGCAGGTAACAGATTTAGTTTAAATCGAACGGTGGGTACCAGAAATTATCTGTGGATTCGCAGGGCTGCAAATCAAAATCCATAAACGGCCCTTGGGCATAGTTTTGTCGCTAATAAACAGAACAATGTCCCACAAGCAGCTAATTGGACGAGGCAACATTCAAACTCCGATTATTCAACACCTCGGGGTTATAATGATCTGATAGGGTTAGACACGTCGACCTTTGGCCTTTTGTGGTGTCAGACAGCACAAATTATGTCCTTACTTTTGACAATTGTATCAGATATCATAAATAAAAGTCGAAAGAGCATTGAGTTCCACTTGCACTTACTTCATACCACATTGTATTTATTAGAGCTTCGTTCATACAAGCCTAATTCAATTAGGCTTATAACTGTTGTACTTGTTTAAGGTCTTTAAGCTTCGTTTTTTCAAATATAACATAAGTTCAGGCCCCGGTCCACATTTTCTAATCACCCCGTTAGAAATCTACTGATGATAGGAAAATTCATGAATAAATTTATAACAGGGACCCATTTCGGTCTGAGTGGAGGGTTGGATTGAAATATATTGCCGTTTTACGTGGACCCGGGTGCACTTATCTTGGCGACCATTTGTCTACTAATAAATGAATGGAAAAGAAAAAAGAATAAAGATAGGGAATTTCATACGTTGAACAGAGCCCCGAGGAAGGGCGATACGGAACGTAATTATTCACGAGCCCTAAGATAGTAAGTAAATATTCATTACTTATTATTTATGCACCTTGGGAAGCGGCCTTATCCCCCATTACTAATACTACCAGTGGCCCGAATGGAGTCCACAACTCATTACTCTAAAGGAAACGATGACAAACAACAGTTGCAATGAAGACTAACGCCACTTTAACAGCGCTTATTAACTGTGGGGCGTATTCTCGGTTAACCCACCTAATTACTCCTCGATATGTCGACCTCTAACAACGTTTCCCAGATCGATTTGAATAAGGTAATTTATTTAAAATGATTATTGTAATATAATTGTAAATAGTTCCGCAAAGTATTCAGAGCTTACTGAAGAGAATATTTCTTATAGATTCTGCTTGGGTTTCTATTTACAGCTTGTGATCTAATTGTCATCAAATCCACTAGACGATACCCAAAATTACAGGATTTTCTTTTATTTTTTTAACCTTATTTATTGTACAATCAACTATGTGCCAGTTATAGTTAAAATTGCGGTTTGTTTGATTAGTTTCACTCGATAAAGACGCCATCCAGTGATGGTACTTTTGACCTGTATCCGGCCTACAGAAAGTCTTTAGGACAGTGGCGTTTAGGAGGTGTGGGGGGATAATGGATGGGTAAAAGAGGAAAGGGACTGAACGAGTGGATTTGGATGTGGAGAGAGGCGGGAATGGAATTTAAGGAAGCGTGATTTTGCGACTTGGTCGACTGTCGGTATGTTGAGGTCATTACGGATTGTTCGGTTAGAAACATACCGGGGAGCATTAAGGATGGTACGAAGGACTTTTGACTGGAAAAATTACAGGATAAATTTTAATGGATTTCATGGAAAATTATTTTTACTTCTTTGAGGTCGCCCGGGACTAGTATAAAACCGTATTAACCGGCTGGACTCTGGTTTTAGTGGACCTCAAGCGACAAAAACCCCGAAACGTAGCTAGGACAGCAAATCAGACGTCTTGTCTTGCGGACTGTCGCTCTGTCTGTGCGGGGAGGCTCCGCTATGATTTAGAAACGGGTATCAATCAAACGCAGGCGCTCCCGCCACCCCCCGACACGTTAGTGGCCCCGACACGTGCACCGCCCCCCACATCAATCAGCCGCCCCCATTATGGGCACCCTTAAATAGCTGCACTTCAATCATCGCGCCACCTAGTCTAGCCTTGAGGAGCCTGCTGAGGGGGTACATAATTTACATTCTTTTACATATTCTCTTTTATTGTCTTAAAAATACACCTCTAAATCACTTATCCCTATTCTAAACATCCCCACGGCGGATTATGTAAAATACCTTGGCTCCTAACTAAAGAAAATAATTCAAAGGAATCCCCGTACAATCTAAAAATAAGATACAAATTACCACAAAGATTTCTGATATAAAAAGATATTTTATACTGATTCTGTAATAATTTCGGATGTATTTTATTCGTGTGACCCTACCAGATATTTCATACTAAACCTCATACCTTCGCCGAGAAAGGAACGCCAAGTTTCTTTTAAACCCGTAGATTAATTTAGCTGACTATCACCCAGGGCCCGATTTTGTTACGGCTTGTAAAAGTATCGCTGAGAATTTGCACTTTGCAAGTATCGACTGGAGTCCAAGTCACAAATATGCGGAAATGTAAGCCAGCGGCGGGGCCGGTTATCGATAAATATCACGGGAAGTATTTTCAAGTAAATAAAAAGTTTTACTGCAGCAAATATCCTTCGGCATTATTTCGAAATATTTTTTCCTCCCCCTAAACCGAGTATTTTACATGCAGCCTTGGAGAACAAATAGAAGCCAATATATTCGTTGGAATGTACCTTTAGAATACAAATTCCACACTTTGTGTTTATTTTTCCTCATACAATTGGCCCAAGCACTTTTTCCCTGAAATAATTGAATAAAATACTACTGAAATAATATGTTCCAAAGAATTCATACATAACTCAATGCCTCTAATGATCAATTTTATTTTAATGCTATCATATCATATTGCCGTAAACATACTTTAATAAATATTTCCTTATTCTTCGAATTTCCTTTCGATTTTATAATTATTGACAATAATATTGAATTTCATTCCCCGATTTATAATTTGTCTCTAATTCTGTACTTTTAAAGATGGATTCAATAGTGGGGGAGGATTGAATGCGGTGAAATAGTGCAATGAATCTGTAGCAGCGGGTATAACATTCAGGTTGTCTGTAGTTGGGACGGGGAAAAATAAAAAACAGTTAATTTCGGCGGCGTTTATTGCGCCGATGACGACATTATTTTCTCTAAATCTCTGGACGGACCAATTAAGAGACCTTTTAAAGCTATTAAGATTAAAACATTAATAAGGGGACGGTCCGGGTCCGGGGGCGGCGCCGGGGGCGGGAGCACAGGCCCGCTAATTTACTGCCGGGGACACCTCATTCTTTACAGAAAGGAGGGGCCACCGCCGGGCTCTCCCTTTTCTCCCTTTTCGCTCGAAATAAATTGAATTCTATTCGCTGGCTGCGAACAGAACGGAACACAACGCTCCGAGATTAATTCAACATTATAAAAAAAAACAGGGGGAAGAAGGAAACTTCAAAAACATTGGACAGAATTCATTCGAAGTTTAACTGGATTGATCCCACTCTTTTAAACATTGCATGAAACGCAATCACTGAAAGTAAGTTTTCTACGTGACCCTTATAACAGTCCCTGTAATTTTAGAACTCTTGACACTATCTCTGTTCAGTTCTACAGAGTTTTACTAGGAAATCTCCACTTTTCCCAAAAGCCCGAAACGTTTGTATGACCCGAAAATAACAAGTTCATCGCCGAGAATCAAACCAGTGTTCCTCCCTAAACAACCGCATCCTGATATAACGCCTGAATTTATAAACCCTGCCAGATATAAGGCTCCGTTGAATTAATTGTCCCCGCTAGGTGTAGTTAATTTAAATATAATGGTTTGGGGTTAATTAACTAATAGAAATTCAGTAATAAACGCCGTATCACGGAGAAGTTCAGTATAGACGCTCATTTCGATAATGAGGGGGACTCTAAACGAGAAGCCGTTCAACGACCCACTCTAAAAGCTGCTGACAACCCGAAATTACAGAGGATTTTATGCACCTTCCAGCTTGCCGGTTGGACAATTAATTTTAAGTACGGTCCAGTAACTAACTTTAGTGTCCGGATTATACCAACGGTAATGTACCAGATAAAAATTTCAGTCGAGACAAGGATATTCATTAAGTAAATAAATCTAACCGTGATGTCGGAACCCAAACTCTTACCTGAACAAGAAAATGCGAAAGAAACGACCGAATAATTATTAACTATATAAGCTCGAAGGCGAAAGTTGTCAATGTTTAGCGAAATTGGAAAATTGAGATCAGAAAATTATATTAACATATATCCAGAAATGATTCAGTAAAAATATTTTCATCTCTTCTCGTTGAATATAATTACAATTTGACCTTTCATAAATGTACCAGATGGTTTTTGCACGTTATTCTGCATACAATAGCCTAGTGGTATTGGCGCAGTAGTGTCTTTTTCAACCAGGAGCCTGAATACCATCAAGGAAAGTTTCCTTTTGTGTAGTATCCGGGTTTTAACTTCTTACGACAATATTTATGAATGAATATTCAAATTGAATGAGGGTCGTCGACCCTCTCTCGGAGGTGGAGCGCGTGGCGCCTCCGCCTCCTTCGACGCGAATGCAATTAATTAACAGGTGTTAGGCCCGAGATCTGGAAATCGTCCCTGGCTGGTATTGGTGGCCGCGTAAAATGTTCGCCGTTAACAATTGGGACGAATGGGAACGCGGTGAACACACAGCCCGGTCCAAATACGGAGCCTTCCGTTCGGCAGTAATTCTTCATGCCCCCTCCCAGCTTAAATACCGGCATCGAACTATATTTCATAGTTATTTAACTTAAAATTTTGTAATATATATCCTCCACACGCAGTTGTAATCTCTCTTGTTGTCCGATGAATTATTTTGTGGCTGATAACTTATGTTTTTATAGCTAGTGCGACTTTTTATCGACCGGATACAGTGTAGTACTTACGCGAGTTGGCCACCGATGTAGCGGACACTGCACTGTTACTACGGTTAGGCCTGAGTCAAATGTCTGTATATCTTATTCGTCAGTTCGGCAGTTTCGATGTAGAAAAACAGGTGAGTGATAATGGGACAGTGAAAAAAATCGACATTTCGTTCTCAAATATTGTAGTTTAAGGAAGGGCTTATATTGTCGTTGGAAGGGCTATAAAGAATTATGATATTAACTTGAGTGTACATATGTGGGTATTGAAAAATATTAATGATTCTACTTGAGAAATATTATAACAAAATAACCTCAAAAACGAACGAAATTGATACTATAAAAAATAGTATCCTGAAAAGAGATCAAATCGGATCGTCCGTGTTCTGTAATTAGAAATAATAATGAGGCTTAATGCATTATGCAGGGTGGGGCTAGGAAAATTCTTCGGACTCGCGAATACGGGCAAGGTGTAAATAGGGGCACGTCCGCATCGACCCCGGCGAAGCCAACTTGGAAAAGTTCCGGAGCCAGACCGGGACGATGAATAATTTCATCCGGGATAAAATCCGTCAGAGCGTTTTCATGGCTCCGAGGCATGCATAGTCCGAGACGGGGGGGGCGGCTGCATAACTAGTGGGGCTGGGATGTCAGTATTCAGCCGGCGGAGAGACCGCTCCAGGGACCGACCATTTTCAACTTTATTTTTCAGCCCCCGCTTCTTTATACCGGAGGCCCTCGTAGCGACCAGTTGTCTTCCAGTCGCCACATTGGGGCAGTGTGTCTCCCACGCCTCTTCCACCGGCACTTATTCCAGGACACAGTGTCCAGGAGGCGGAACTTTCGACGGGCACAATTGACGAAATAAATTTTCTTTCAGGACCTCCTCAAAACACTTCAAATTCTGCCGAAATATTCCAATAAAATTTGCGTTTGGCCTGTGACCCCCCTTTCTTGGTTTTTGAAACCATTTTCCAAATCCTGAACTAAAAAACTCGTTCGTTACTATCAAATATGATACAGATTGACCAATGAAAATCCCTGGTAAAGGAAGCAAACATGTGCCAGATAAAACAACAAACATTTTTCCACCTCGTCGATCAGTAAAGACGAATTGTTAATAGACAAATATAAAACAATATTATTAGATTAAATATAAAAAATTCGAATTTGAATTCATTGTTTAGTTGTGCCACGGAGTAGGTAATCGATCCTGAGGAGAGCCCCTTACGAATGAATTCAAGGGATTTCTGAGGAATATGAAAATATTTATTAAAGTCACTGCTTAAGTGTTTGAAAAATTTTAAGTGCTTCTAAAAGAATTAACTGCCATGTGTTTTCTATATATATATATGGGGTATAATGTTTTATGAATTCGTGATTAGGATGTTATAACTTCAAATCAATTTAAAAAAATAAATTCTGAACAGGAGGTTGCAGAGAGTAGCCAATGAAATATTCCCATTCCGAAATATTTCTCTCACAAATAAAATGCCTAAATTAATTTTGCTGCCGAAAATTTGGGAAATTTGAAAAGGGTCAAAATGCCCGATCGCCCAATTAAACGAACAATGCATACTTTGTTTCATATAATTTTGCATCAACAGCAGCGGCCGTTACAAGTGGTACATTTCTCGTTATAAAGCGGAGCCACCGCTGGGACGAGGATCGTATTCTGGCCCTGGAAAACATTATCCGAACAAATGTCACGGCTCGCTAAATTTTCTTGGCACCGATTCCGCAACCTAACCGCCGTGGAATAATTCTTCGGAAAACTCCGCCAAGTATTATATTTAACATTTTACTTTTATTGGAACTGCCCAGAAATTATTTTCTTTATTGACTATACAGTGCATGCTTTGATTTGTTTGGCGTTGACTGACATTGCGTAAGTGATCAATCGCGTAATGAAAATTCAAACATGGAAAAGTTAAAATGAAGAAAGTGTAAAAAGGGCTATAAACTTATGGCTAAAATCTAAACCACCGCAGGACAGCTTTAAATTAAATGTCCAGTAGTGAACTCAATTGCTTATTATTTATTTCTGTAATTAATATTACTTATGTTTCATTTATATATATTTTGCTTATCATTACTTATTTTCATAGTCATTACTTTTGATGGTTAACACATATTCCATTATGAATTATCGACGGTCATTATTGGATGTAAATCTATTACAATAGTTTTATTTTTCTTCTTCTATAGATGCGCTTTATTACAATAGTTATAATTGGATAATAATACTTAACTGGTACAGAATATATTTCATTAAATCATTACGATACATGATAGATTGGTGTAATCTTTCAGTTTTATTTCTGGAAACCTTCTGGGATTCATTTATGCTTCACCCCAGGAAATCGAACAATGGAACTCTTTTAACTTTTAATGGAATTATTTTACTTTAACAACGGTCGACTGTTCGGTAAGAATTTCAACAGCATGAGTACCCGCTGCGTGCGTAAATAAAGCCTTCGATGGTTCACCATGTTCCAACCGATTCTTATGCCGCGTTTTAAAATCTCCGCGAGGAGACCTCGACGAGTGATTTTGTAGGGCGTAGGAGGGTTGTTGGGCGGGGACTAAATTATTTCCGAGGTTGAATTTTCGCCGGTCGCCGCCCCCCACTGCCGGGGGCAGAGCACCGGAGGCGGAATCGGAGCGTGAAAAGATAGGGGGCGGCATCCGGGCCGTTTCGGTAGTGGCTGGCACGGAGGGCGGGCAAGGCAAAACGGGATTTATCCCGTTTTTTTAAGCACCTACCGACGACCTGGAATCATCGAAAATAAATATTTCCAGAAACATACGTCATTTTTCTTGTTTTACGATTTCCCTACCTCAGTTGTGAAAATTGGAGAGCGATCGATTCTAAAAATAATAATGAATTATACTATTATATAATGTTTTAAATATAATCTTATTCCCAATTTCTAATTTAACAAAACCAGGCCAGTGAATCTAACATTTCATCTAAAAATCTCCAGTTGTTCCCACTCATTAAATTTTTTTCTTTAACATTAGGTCTTTAGCGTTTTAACGGCAACAGAGTGAGAATTTGTGAAAGCCCAGGTTCGTGCAATAAACAGACAAAAATATAAAATAATAATCGTACATTTATTAAATTACCCTTGCCCTTACAATCCCAAACATATATGGTTTTATTACCGACAGTTTTTTGTATAAATACAGGTTCATGTTTTATGTCCTACAGATGTACGATATTGGTCGAAGGAGCGTTCTCTTCATGTTACGTGCGCGCCAGATTTATTAACAAATTTCAACGTTGATACCTCTCTGTAGAGGCCGGGGCGGACACGCTGCAACTTAATGCAATAGAAGTCAATTCCGGGACGTTACAAAAGGGGACGTTTGTAACGCATAACGAGCGCCGCGCAATTACACGCTCAGAGCGGTTCAACTACGTTTCTTCTGACTGGTCGCTGACAACGTTGTTAGAAGGCCGCCAGTACAAAAGACGTCACCTCTGAGGAACGAGGTTCTATTCCGGGAACTTCGGTGACGAATCTATGAAGTAGGTCAGGTAAATTATATATCTCCTTTTGTCCGATCTCGTTCCGAGAAGCGACTGGCTGACAGACGGATATGAAGAGGAAGACTAGTGATAAATATAAATCCGTGTGCAGTGAAGACCGAAGTATATTAGACATTATGGCAGCGTTTCCAAGCTCAATTTCAAATATTTTCCTACCGTTCATGAAAGTGTATTTTGGGCTTCTGTAGCGTATTCAAGCGTTCATCAACGGAAAAAACAATGGAAAGACAACATTCTGGATTGTTCAATTTTCGCTCATAGGGCATCTTTCGTTGACTTTGGTAGCACTATTGGCGGAGTATCGGACAAATCGGAGAAATTTTGTGAAGAAACAGCGTTATTCATTCCCGCGGCCTCGCCCACTATTAGACTATTAGATTATAGTTCACCTGCGGAAATAAGGGATTACGAATCAATCTCCGGCACTGTACGAGGGTAGACGTTAAACAGGGAGCGAGTGATGTATAAGGAATGCAATCCCATTCGGTTATATCCGGATAGGATGGGCGGCCCTTCACACTCCGGGCAATTCGTCTTCTTAAAAACGGGTACAAGCATGTTCAATTGGATGGAGAAGGAGACGGGTCTGGGCCGCGCATATATTTCTCTCCCCGATATTTTCTTATTCCCCCACGTCTTCCCACTCCTTCCCTCGTCTCTCCGACCGGTCAAGTTTCTAAATCCGGCCGCGGTCCTCTCCAGAACGAATAGCAATCTATACTGCGCCGTGAAGTCGGCATAAAACTAAGAAATCTCAAAACACTGTGTATACAATTTGTAAAAATGTTCCACCGGGTTCACCCGTTGCACGGTTCATTGCTGCAGTTCAATGAGTAGAGGAAGAAGTCTAAAAGCTTTCGCTTCGGTGTAAGACTGACTCAAGCAACGTATGATTTGTGTAGCATATTAACTCAAAGGAGAACAGAATAACTTTTGGCAGTAAATTTTGAAAGTTGAGAGAATTATAAGTAGGCGAATAATTAAACGCCTAATTTACTCGAAATCACAACCGGAGTTCGGTCCATTGGGTACTTAAAAATTAGTTTATATAGGAATAATTTTATGTATAAAATCTATACTTCGTTTAAATGTGTCCTAACATGACGTGGACAAGGTGATAATAACATGTTAATGATGGTCTCGGTCTTTTATTGATTTCTGTGCCATTAATGCCATTCCGGTACTACCCGCCTTTGTTAACAATTCCAGGTATCCACCCCAATTGTTTGACTTGCATATTTGACCTATATATACGGTAGAACCTATTTATTTATCTGTTCGATTGTCGTCCCTAACGATGCAGTTCGGAAAGGATCAAAACCGAGGAATAGGAATATTCCGCGGCCGGAGATTTGACTGTTTTCGAAAACGTAGCTCGGTCGATAACCGAATAGCGGGTTGCAAGCCGTCTCTCTGTATCTGGAGCGGGCAATAAGAGATTTTTATACCGGCCCCCGGCTCCGCCCGATTGGCCCGAATTGGAGGGGGGGGGGCCTCTTTTCTCTCCTGGAACAAGTATCCGGGCCCCATAAACCTATTTTCGGGCTTGGGCGAAATCTAATGCATAATAAAATGGGAGTGGAGAGGAGAGAGAGAGAGACGGAGGGAGAAATATCGAATTTACAAGATGTCCCAGTTTTCTGGGAGGGTGAAGAAAAACTCGGAATGAAATCATCAAACTCCAGCTTTGTCCGGCCAAATACGGAATGGGCTTGCGAATTGGTATTCGCGGAACAATCGTAAATTGTCTTTCTCGGGTTTCTCCCAGGGTAGTTTTTCAATGATGGCACGATCCGGTGAAGGAATTCTCGCTGCGGAATTTGTAAAAATCAGTTGAAAAATTTGTCGATTAAAAAACATTTAAAATAACTCTCCGACACAATTACGGACTAAGATCAATAACTGCGTTCTTTATATCGAATTTTAATAATTGTTTGGGAATATTATCGCCATTTGTTATTTCCGTCTTCCATTTTCAGCGTATGATAGTAATCAGCTCATCAAGAATAACGTTTGCCTGATACACCTTCTTTCATTGTTGGACACGTTTTATCGATTTTCCTTTCGAGAGTTCCAGGTTTTTCATACATTTTATTAATATTCTATACTCTTAAGAGACAGTTTTATTCCTCTTCGTCGTGGTCTTAATCCTGCAGAGGGTTTCATCCCGCGTTTCCCTCGTTTCCGAGGAAAGCATCCCATACCTGTACTCCTACTTAAGCGACTATGAAAATGCGGGTGTTTACCCTTTATCCCCCCCCCCCGGCGCCGCGGACGGGCCGTGGAGAAGTTCCCCGGGCGAATTGACTTTCACTGTAAGCCGGTACAATTCTAAGGGCGAAGCTCTATCTGGGCGATGTGCTTAATACCGGGAGCCGGCGGGCTCAATGAAATTTCCATGCAAAGCTCCGACCCCCCCGGCCACCGCCACCACCGCCGCGATAACCCAGGCCTCGACCCCGCTTTCTCTGCAGGGATCAAAAATTTTCTTCAAAAGAATGTTTCTCCCCTTTCCGCTTCGGCCCTCGACAGCGTTATCAAGAATTCTGTTTCGCGGTGGCCCGCCATCCTATTAAAGCCCCCTTCGCCCCCATCCGCTCACTTGGGAAACCGTTTTCCCGAATTTCTTCCCCCTCCCCGTTCCGCCTTTAATCAATCGCTTCGGTGGGTCGTTATTTTCTAAATTAACGTCCGTATTATTCAATTATTAACGGCCGTAAAATTTCCGTTCTCGTTCGGGATGGAATTTGTAACAAAAACCCTCGCTATTCATGTAACAGAACGGTTTCCACAAGTTACTTTCGTCGTATATTAGGCATTTAGAAGAAGAAATAAATTACTTCACTATATTATTTCCGATCTGTATTTAAAAATTAACTGCTCCAGAAATTAGAACCCGCACCAAAACCTATACATTCCTTGGAAATATACATAGTGTTCAAATCTCTTAAAAGTTACAGACTCCGATAAAGGTACTACAGGATATACGTAAGTTTCCTCTCTTTTTACGTTTTTCATTTTACAAAAATTATTACGTATTTCTTTCAAGAAACGCCTACGCGATTGTTGGAGGCTTAGGGATTGTTAATACAACATTGAGACACTGCAATACTTGCTAGCGGTTTGAATAATATGTCCGTGTTTTTGGAAAACGCTAATTTTTCCAAAGCAATGTAAATCGAACAATTGGCATCGCCGATTGCAATTAACAATAAAACGCGAAATATTTCAATCGCCTTGTGAGCTCAGTTTGATATTAATATATATTGCCTGTTTGAAAGCACCGTGTTAAAAGTTTTTAAACCATAGCTTAAATAACAATTTCCTCGAAATGAAATTCAGAATCATATCGTATCCATATAATCACACGAATGAAACGGAAATTTCAATTGTCATAACAATACCCCTGGCAACGATTTCTTGGTAATCCCGTGCGCGGTAAATTCGTTTCCGTCAGCCCTTTATATTGCCGATGATTCGCTGAACGCAATACTGTGGCTAAAGTTGTTATATTGTCCGCGGTTATTTCCTTTCAAATAATTTTTTTCAGGGCTAACAGATTCATTTATCGCTTTCGATCCGACGCTAATAGCGTGTAATAAACTTTCAGCACTGATGATGTTATCGGGGCGAAGAATTTTAATCCTGGAAACAATAAAAATTGAGGGCGCCGCATGCGAATTCACGGCGTCATTTACCCACCGTCGAAGTGAACGGTCTTTTAAAAATGGCAAAAATGCTATATTTTTTTTCTGCACTGTCCAATGCCATCTAATTAGCGCCTGCCATCCCGGAATTCACGAAAGTTTCGGTCGGTCCGATTCATGATAATATACACACAACTTTAATTCTACCCGCGAGGTAATATTGACGGCAAATAAAACCCAATTTTTACACTCACTTCGGTTGAATTCCGTGAAGGAGGTAAGAAACAATTATTATTAACAGTTATTGTCGCTTTAATTTAATAAATTGAATATTGAAATTAAAACTTTAAAAACGACATACATGAAGGAATAAATGGATGACACTGAAGGGGCACTGTCATTTTCACTTAACACCATCCTCGGTATTATTCAGGGTATGTCCGTAGGCCACCAATTGTCAGACAAGCGGATTAGAATGTAGAGAAAAATTGGAACCGATGGAAAATTGGATTGATAACGAGAGGAGGTTAAGTCGCAAACAAAGTTAGCGTTTCGGTCATCGTGACTAGCAGGACAGGCGACATACAAGGAGGATCATGATAATTTATCTGAAAATAATACATTTTATTTTAGAAATATTTGAGAGTTCATTTGAAAGTTTTGGATTATAATCAGGGATCAATAGAATTATTGTACATCGACGATCAATTTTTTGTTCTAAGCCTTCTGTCCTTGTCTTCGATTCACTGATGGACCCAACATTTGTAATTATCTATTCAATAACGAGAATGTGAGTACCTTTCCTGAGAATTTCCGATTGAACGTCCGATAAATTAAACTGTATATAGCGTTCAGTCACTTTTCCAGCGCGTTCATTTTCACAATCATTAGTTCTAAATGAAAGGTGGGAATTGATTCAAATCAGTTTCGGGAATTCCAACCCCCCCCCCCACATACTTCTATTCTTCTTTCAAAGTATTGAGAAAGTATTGGGAAGGTGTTTGAAGAATAGAAATTATTCAACAAATCAAATCGTTTTGCCATTAAAAATTTCTCACTTCGCACACCGATCTTCAGACTCCGAATTAAATATAACCCTCAGGAATTTTTAAATTAAATTCTCATTTTCTATCGCAAGAGAGATAGGACAGATCACCCGACGATAGCAATCAATTAGAACTAACTAATTAATAGTTAAAGGCGATCGATGAATTAGGTATATTTATAACGAGAGCTGCTTATTCGTAATAGATTCAACTGTAGGTCTGCCCGACATTGTACACTGGCATATCCTCTCGGAAATTTGGGCGCTCAAAGCGGTTTTCCCAATGTGGAAGTCGAGCGGTAAATCAAAATGGTTCCGGGGCGAAAGGCAGCATGGTTCGGTCGTTTGCTACACGGCACACGTTTTGGTCATCACTTTGGTTACCTATTGAGACTCCTTTCTGCACTATGCGTTGTTAGTGCAGAAAGACAAACAGTATTGTTACCTTCTTCCTTCCACTTCATCTTTTTTGTAAAGACGAAGAGGCGAAAAATTTCATTTCGTACAATCCAATAAACGTAGGAAACGTCGAGAGGCTTGGGGGATGGTAATAAACGCGCCGACGGTAAACGCAGTATCGGATTTACATCTGCGGGCGCCCTAACAATACAGACAAAGGGGCTCTCATTTCATTCATTCATTTAGGGGGATACCGCGTTTTGGGGGGCTTAATGGGCCCCGACAAGTCGGCCGACCAAGAACCCCGCGTCGGGCTAATTATCGTCGGGCCGTTTCAGCCACCGTTCAGAATTCCCGCTTCCGTATGCCCTTCGCAAATTGAGTTCTTTTTTTCTTCTGCGGTCCCGGCGTTAAGCGGCGCCGCAGCCGCGGCAGGCTCAGGAGCCCGCTAGGCGGTCCGCCGGTCACTAATCGCGTTTAATGCCGACAGCGGTCTTTAACGGCGGACTAATAATCATTAGCGGAACAACGCAGCTCTTGAATAAGGCCCTCTCTTTAACCTACCGGATATAGTACCATCAACTAGGCCTGTACAATTTGGCCCTCTCTAAATTTATATTTATCATATTTTTGTTTTGCACTAACAGGCCCCGTAATTATCACTTTAAATATTAACATTATCACGAGTAAGTATTTAACCCATCCGCTGCAGGGGTAGTTCGTCAGTTTCCGGGTGCGAACAATTTGTAACGTTATGGACGGAAACCTAAAAGAATGGAAAGGGAAGTTCCGAAGAACGTTCCTACTACGTGTAATAAAACGTATTGAGCATTGAACTTCATCACTCGTTAAAAGTTAGGTCGGTTCTGCCCTTCGGTCACTGTCGGTAGCATTCTGCTAATTCTATTAGTTGCTTTAGCACGCCGAATCCTGTCACCAAAGTCTGCTATCGTACTGTTCCAAATCACCATATTCTGACGAACAATTCATAAAGTGCATTTTACCATATAGCGTTAATGTTCCCATATAAATTCCCAGTTACCCATAAAATCCCAATAGATAAATGGATAATTAAATTAATTGATACGGTAGCTTTCTATTGTTTTCGTATTCTCCTTCTAAAATAAGTTTTTTGATAAATATATGCAAATAATAATTCATTGGATTCTGGATTTTTCATAACTTTACATTACGATGGCAATACGCAACCTTAGAATGTCGTCCACTCGACACGACCCGAACGGCTATAAGCTTTGAGTTTCCCGGTTTCATATGACTCTGTATTTTATGAATACAATATTCGGAGAGAATCGTATACATTCCGGATGTATAGGCAATGGGGAAAATGTAAGCTACGATTTCATCAATGATTGGAGCGCCGTAAAATGGTATTCCTCCGTAAAATACAGGGAAATGCCGACGTCGTATCCTCTGGAAATTCAATTTCCAAGCGTCGCAGGTGGGCCCAATCGGATTTTAGAAATGTCCTAAAACATTTTTACTACTGAAACGTGTAAAGGGGTAGCCCTCCTACCCTCGCCCCCTCCTTATCCTACCCCTTTGGGACTCGCCTATGTTTTTTCCTATTTCCGTTCTGGGCCTGCTTTCTCGTGTAGCGTGAAAGTACAATCCCATGTCCTCCTAAGTGGGCCCGTCTCCCTCCCCCCTAACCCGAAAAGCCCTCGTTGCCGGGGCCCCGTCCTCCTTCGGCCATCGGAGTCCCGCTAATGGCGGAATCTGCCGACGCCGGCCAGAAATACTGCGGGTATTGTCCCGCCTTTAAAAGCGGGATTACACGCATAAATAAAATTACAAGTGTATTAGTGACACCTTGATCTTAGTCATAACCCAAATTGTCAGTGTAAGCAAAGTAGATCTTCTACTGGAATTCCAGATTTGTCTGAAATGTTGTTTAAAATGTCTGGATTTGTTTGGCGAATCATTAATAAACAGTAAATTACATCCTTGGAATTTATAATAAAATGATGCCATAATAAATTTCTTACATCCTACTTCACGAACGAAAAAACTAGACGCGTGAAGATGATTGGAAACCTTCTTTCGTGTTAAGTGGGGAGGTTGCCCCCTCCCACCAGAAATACCGATAGTACAATAAAACCATCAGTCCTTTTAGCGAGTTCGTCTACAGATAAACTTTGCTTTCAGCGGGAGAGTCGCCCTTTGTAGAATTGAAAGCGATACAGGAGGTGAACTTGTCGAGTCTGAGGGGGAGAGCGGCCGCCGAGCATTCTGCGGTTCTTTCGACCGCACTTCCCGCATTCTCCCCGCCGTTACCGCCGCGGCCTCAGCCCCGCTTTGAAATCATAAATTAACAATAATATTTCCGAGACGCGAGCACGCCGACCGCACAAACCCCCCCTCAGCCCTACTACCCGGGCCTGGAAATTCCGACGTGTTATTTTAAAGAAGCGGAACCCTTTTGTACACGGTCTATTTGATCGCGGCCGGGGAGGGAAAAAAGGTAATTTGCTGGAAGATTTGTACCGCGGCGGCGACCGATATTGAATTGTTGACCTAGACCGGAGTGGAAACATAGGAAGTCCCTTGCGCTCCGAGGCTCTCGACAAGGGGTTTGGAAGGAATAAAGGAAAAGGGCGTCTCGTTCTCCCAATGATTTGCTCACCGCGACGACTATCGTCCGGAACGGCGTTCGGAAATACACTTTCGAGATACCTATGCGCGCTAAAAGAATTACTTTATTACCTGAACAGAAGTTCGAATGCACTGGTTATTGTAACATTTTCTAATATCAGACACTAGATCCACGGCGAGAATATGAAATATCATCGCTCTGCGATCTTCTGTCGGCGGTAGAATCCTCACTAAATTACTCACTCACAAGTTACTAACTCCTTTATTATTTTCATGTACGTTTTAACTCATAAATAACAACTATAATTATTACAAAATATTATGTCCTTAAAAATCTTTAACCACTGCTTCCAAAGAAACTAGATAAATATCTAGAAATACGGAATAAAATTTTCCATACGAATCATATTATAAATTATATATTCGCGGTTTAAACTAGCCTCGTATTATTTAAAAAAAACTCGGATATTATTTATTTTTTTAATAAATTATACAGTAATTTATGACATAAGTTTTACTCGCTCTCTTGGTCCCACCACAGTCCAATACTTGCGTACGGTAATTTCGGGATTTACCTGTAAACAAAAATTTCTCATTAGCACTTTAAACCGTACTACCTATCTGTACACAATACCGTTTAATTGAAAAGTATAGCGAGCCCAATTTACATACACTTTAAACAAGGCCCCGATGAGAGTCTCTACTCTCGCTTGCAGTTCTTTCTAACTTTATATTGCAGGTGTAATTGGTCAGAAAATGTAATAAACCAGTAGAAGAAATGGAAAAATAATACGGACACAGAGGATTCGGCAGGTCGGGCACGGCGGGGGCACAAAGCGGGCGGGTTTTATAATAATGTCGGAGATTATTGGATTCAACGGCGGTGAGATTACCCGGGGAGGCGATATTGCAGTAGGGCACGCGATAGAACACCCCCAACCACCCCCACAAACCGGTAATTGACCCCAGAGACCCGCCTTCGTCTCCGCAATTATGTTTCTCTTCCACTCGATAAGAATTTTTTCGAGAAACAAATAGGGGAGAATAACGACAAAAATGAGCACTGATGTAGGTTACCGGGAGCGTAACTACGTAAATACCGAGGAATGGGGAATGGAAATATGTTTATATATATTTGAAACTTCTATTAAAGTGTTTTTTTTATTTGTACTATCAATTATAACATAATTTTGTGTAAAAGTGTTGAGTGTATGTTTCTCACTGGAATGATTTGACAAAAGAAACCATCCAATGACGGCACTTTTCACAATGCATGAAATAATTTATGGCTTGGTATATCAATTCTACGGGCTAAGAAGATCTCTAGGCCAGCGGCGTTTAAACCGACGCGGGGGGGTTCATGGATGGGTAAGAGAGGAGAGGGACTGAACGAGTGGATTAGGATGAGGAGAAAGGCGGGAGTGGAACTTCAGGAACTGTTAAGGTCAATTTCGATGTCCGTTTTAGTAATGGCCTTAAGAGTCCAAATTTTCTGTTTAAGTCGGTCCTTTTGAGTCGGGTGTGGGGATTCCACGTGAGCCGTTTGTCGAGGTGGAGCCCAAGATAGCGAATCTGCTGTTGGGTGGGAAGTGGTATGTCATTATAATGGACGTCAGGACAGTGCCGACGACGTAGTGTGAAGGTGACGTGGGCGCTCTTGGAGCCATCCACCCTCACTCCCCATCGCCTGCACCAGGATTGGATGTTGGATAGGTGTTCCTGAAGGTTAGTAGTTATAGTTGCAGGATTTAGATCGGTTGTAAGAATGCATGTGTCGTCAGCACACGTGGCAAGGACTGTGGAAGGATGTGCAGGGATATCGGCGGTGTAAATTGTATATAGGAGTGGACCTAGGACACTACCTTGTGGTACAGTCGGGCAGTAGTCGGATGGTGCTACACCTTCTTTAACTCTAAAAAATCTGTCCTCAAGGTAGGACTTGAGGATGGTGAAAGTTTAAAAGTAGCTTGACAAAACGAATTGCGAACCTTAACCGACGGTCCCAGCGATTTTAAAATTACAAAGCCCTCCTTATTTACCGTCGTTTCCACTTCAGAAATTTTAACTCAACAACCGAACACGTATCTCGCGACCCTTTATCGGGCCGAAGCACTCTCGAGAAAACCCCACCGAGAGTAAATTTACCGGTCATGTTTCTTCGGTTCTACGGCAACCGCGTCTTCGGAAACTACTATCTTCACTGAGCCGCCGATGACTCGACTACCGAGAACAATGTCAACATCCATTACGCCCCGACCCCCTCCAAACGGCGGGGAATCTCCAGCCGCGAAGAGCTCGTCCTCAGCTCGGCACTATATATAAAATCCCGTAACCTATATTCTGATAAAAAACACTAGGGAAGATAGGAGTGATATTATAGTTTTAAGGAGCAGGTTGGTTAAGACAGGCTGGGTCACAATCAATAAAAATTACGTATCGAAAAAAAATAGTAGTTTTCTTTCATAAATCTGTAGTTGGCTCTTTCGTATGATTTTAATATATAATCCCATTACGAAATTATCATCCAAACGTTTATAAATGATGAAATGTCTTAAACGCGATATAATCTTTATGGAGTATCATTCTTGGGGTTACTGTTTTTTCGGGGGGATAGTACGTGCCCGCCTCCCGTTTTCCTAAAGACCGACAGTTTTCAACGCGAAACGCGGAACAGAGGGGGATGTGGAAGAGTGGAGAAGGGAGAGCGGGGGGGAACCGTGAACTCGACTTAATTCCCACCGCAAGCGTCCGCCAACCACCTCCCACCGACCTCCTTAATCAAGAAGAGGCCGGTGGGATCAAAGCTCGGCACCCCAGAAATTCTAGACCCCTCTAGAGGGGGGGGCGGCGGATGAAGTTTGAGTGAACCCCCACCCCACACCTAGAACAGGAGGAAGCTCCTCTCGCCCCTTCTCAAGCCAGAAGAGAAGGGCATCCAGCCGAGTGTAATGAAACTGGGCTCTGCCCGCACCCCGCCCTAATACGCTGGGTAAAGTTTCTCACGGATGAGATTTCAATTAACGGACGGATGCACTCCGTTTATTGCCCGGCTGTGGCGGGGGGGCGAAATCGTGAGGAGCAGAACAACACCGGAGGTATCGGGTCCGCCCACCAGTGGAGGTGGACCCCTGATAAACGCGAAGGGAGCGCCAGGTAGGGGGGTATCTAATTTAAAGATCATAAACGTTAATTTCATGATGGCAGAAGGATAAAGAAAATTGTATACAGTGAAGAAATTAGAAGAATTAATTCCGGGTTTCTTGTTATTTGAAGGTAAGCTAATGCATTAATGTATGGTTCCTTTGTGGAAAACTGTGATATAACACGTTTCAACGCGGTAGACAACAATTAGTAAGAAGTTCAGGACACGCCAGCATTAATAGGTTTTATTCAATGCTCATTAAAAAAGAAATAGTTTAATTGGTAAGTGTTCTTTCAATTGAACACGATTATCACATTCTGTAATGGAAAATACCCTCGTAGGAAGCGTGAAAAATCAATGGAAACTGAAAAACAGACTGAAACTAAACTGCCTTGTCTGACGTTAATATCCAACGGCCCCGTAATTAAAACAGTTACGCGTCAGAAATGAGGCCGGGAGGTGATTATATAAAGAAAGGAACATTCCGAGAACCCGCCCAACGAGGACCTAATAGTCCCCGACAGGGTATTTATATGAGGCTAATCAGGTGGAACAATCCGCCACCCACCGGCCTATTAACTCATTGCATTCCTGAGGTGGAAACTCCTGTACAAGTAACTGCAGTTTAACTGGCTTAATAACAAAGTAGGACGCCGTACTAATAAAGGTGAGACTAAAAGGCCAACATTCTCGCGTGAACATTATTTAATTAGACCAACGGTTCGGTGCTGATTTATGCCCCGTGTACAATTCAACAGAGGTACCAAATAATTTAACATTCAGCTTTTAAAAAATAGGTAGTATCAGCAACGCGATATGATTAATACATCATTATTATTGCATCTAGCTTGCTTTTTGGGAGAGGGAATTAATATAATAGTACTGGTGAGATGCAAAATGTTATAAATATGCAAAACATTATAAAAGCTCGATGACAGGTGGATTAATTAGCGAAAATAAAACACAGGGCTAGGAGACGAATAAAAAAAGAAATACGTATTAATAGGAAGTCGAAAACGAGTTGCAAAAACAATATAAATCACAGAGAACGTACATTAATAACGGGGTGGACAATTCAAATGTAATGAGAATGCTAAATGCAACGAGAACGCTCAATTAATCCGAAAATAGAGTGGTCATTTTATGAGTCTGAAAGGGGTAATTTCGGTGCAATAAATGTGCGATGACAATATTACTGGGGCGGGGGACTACTCGTGCAGCATCGGAACAACGACGGAATTCGGTTCTCTTTTTTTTCTCCCCTACCCGCTGTAATTTATTTTTCGAATAATACACACGCCGGTCCGTAACCCGTTTTTCGCACCGCATGAATCCTCCTCCACTGCCTCTTCCAATGTAGAATGTGTCATTTTTATTTCGCGATAAAGAATGAAAATTGCCCGTTTAAAGGAGACAACACTCCGTTTAGCGACAGCGCGACGCGTCGGTATACAAATTGCAGAGGCGAGAAATAAATGTATTTCAACGGGCTCCATGAGGATCGAACTGTTATTTTGATAACTGGTATTTATTAGACGTTGAAGGGATAAACATTCAAAATTGTATGATTATGCGTAAATGCCGCCGAACTCAAATTCGGAAACAAGGCGCCTGTAGTTCAAATGGGGGCAGGTAAGGAACTTTTAATTCGACAGCGGTGCATTACTCATTATAATACTTACCGTCATATAATTTTTTATCACTAACATGCGAGTATGAGAAGATGACCGACGCCTGGTCACCCTCGTAAACCGAATTTTAAATTTAGTCGATTTGATCTCCGGTTCAATAAATGGGGAGGACAGGGGCGAAAATTGATATAAAACTGTCTCCCCTAACGACGACGTCTTCCGAATTTGCGATCGCGTGCAGGCCGCCGGGGGTACAATTAAACAGTTGTCGGGGACAGAGACACCGCCGGGGCTAAACCAATAATTGTTCGGTCCACTGTGTACCAGAGGCTCGGGGCACCCCCACGGTCTCCACGTAATTACACGTGGAAGCCGAAATTCGGTTTTGAAATATTTCGGTTGTATATATTTCTGTCAATTGCAAACAAAATAACAATTACATTAGTATTATAAAGATGTCAGAAAATTCCAGGTTGAATTAAAGTTAGGTCTGTCGGTATGATTTTTTATTGTAAGTGTCGCGTCAAACCTAAGCCTTTCTATTCGTTTATTAAATTACTAATTACTTATAAAATTAGTAATACAAAAATCTATCAAATATCGCTATTAAGGCCGCGAAATTTAATTAACTAACAGTCGCAGACAATTGACTCATTACTATTTGGATATTATTCAAATCAACACGGCGCCTGATACTAACCCGAAATGTTGACAGGCATTGCAGGTTAGCATAAGCGGGGCGCCGTATTACACTCTGATTCCCTCTATATAAGGGCTGATGGACACGCTAATTAATGGTACCTTGTGAAACAATTCGGAAAGGGAAATGAGTGAGACATTATTATTATTATTATTGATAAAAGGGGTAAATTTTATTTTTAAAGAAATTAATAACCTGTCACCACCCAGTTAAAAATTGGGGTATTGTATCATTTATACGCAACATTCTAAAGTAACGGGGGAGTATCGACGGTTCTTTACTTATAACTTTCGATGCTGGTACTTATGTTCCTTTAAAGAATCAAATTTGTAAGCTGGTGAAGCCATGAAGGGAGAAGTGCGGAAATGCGCGGTGCCGGCCTCCCCTTTGGAAAAAGAACGCGAGATAAACGCGTTCCTGGGCCGCTATCTGATTGCCGGTTTAGGGCCGGGGGTCACGCGATCCGCCGACGTCACAAAACGCCCCGATAAACATTTTCTCAATTCCAAGGGGTAGCCGGAGATAGTGCAAGGGCGAGGCGTATCCCACACTGCCGCCCAATCGAGATACCCGGCTCCGATATCGGCCATTTACACCGGATTTATTACATATGACTCGCTCTGAACGCTCGCATTCTCAGAAAGGATTATCTGTAGATTACATCGAAACCACCGACACAAACAACCAACACATTCCGTACAATCACATGAAATTTAACGTTGATTCATTAATATTCGATAATACGGTTTGCCTGCGAATTTATTTTTTGATGATCGAATACATTGAGGTACAGTTATTGACAATGACAACAGGTATCATCGGGGGTCTTAAGATTATTTTCTCAAGTGGGATAAATGTGCATCGGGTATTAAACGGGCTAGGAGGATGCCGGGTTCGCTTCGGGACATGGCCGAGCAACGGGCTGCGGTCTGGGAACACTGCAGGGGGCTGAAATTTGCATGTAAACGTCCCCCCCCCTCCAACCCCACCCCACCGACCCCGACGTGTGTAGTGGGACAAAGCCCTTCATATTACCAGTCGAGTGTTCTTGATTAACTAAAGAGCGGATTAATCTAGAGGATAGCCCTGGAAGCTCGAGGAACCGCGGCGATAGTGTCGAGGACGACAAGAACCTAGTCCTAGAATCTTCACTGCCGTGTTAGACTCATCTTGGGCTCCATTCCGCAGGGATAATTCATTATAGCGGAGGCTAAGCTAAAATTGAACTCCCTTGAAAGTAGTTGTAATAATAATCGCATACGGAACAACAGGTGCCATAATCATCCCCGTGGTGTATTAGAAAAAAATATATTATTAAAAATTAAGGTAAAGCTATAGAGAAGACGCGAGGTGAGGTTATTCTAATCCTTTCGCATAGGCGCAGTAATATACACTTGCTATCGGCAGTAATATACTGAATTGCTTGAATTGTGTAATGTTAACGTGTGGTATATTTACAAATAAGCGACAGAATATTAGGTTTTAATATTTTTAAGGTATGATATTTTTGCATAATACCTAGAGGAGTTAGTGAATTCCTTCCTTTAATCTAAATTCTTCTCTTTCGGTTTAAATTTAAATTGAATGAAAATTCGGTCAACCACTGGACGATTGAACTCGCGTTTCACCGCATCACATTAACCCCTGAATTCGATAAACGTCTTTGTTACGTAAAATTTATACAGAATAATTTTCGCATTACATACACATCATTATGCCATCCTCAAACCTTACTACCGTCCTTCAATTGCAATTTGAACAAATAACATCTTACATTTTATTTTTGCTCTATTTACTCTCTTACACATCTTATTCTTATATTATTTGAGATGATTTCAAACAAATTTTTAAATCAGTGGCTATAATCGTTAATGGAATTAATTTTTGCATAATAAAAAATAATTTCATATATTCTACGACCGCTTAAAACTAGCAAAGAATAAAATGTGAACTCAAAAATATGTATTAATATCATAAACACAAATTCCTTCATGAAAATTAAATTTTAATAATTTCTCAAAACTAACAGAAAAACTTTTGAGACTGTCAGAACCCAATGTTTAAGTAAGTCATTCGTATGTTTCTGCGTCCTACGCAATAGTGTATCGAGCGCTAGCCCAGTGCGACCTGTCGTGACTTCCGTGTGATTTTAAAGCACTCGAACAAAAGCGCTCCCCTCAGAGCTTACGGGTCGGCTGTCGAGAATGCTTCTCGAAGGGGGCATTGGGATCGGTGCCCCTCGCGCAGGAGGGAGGAAAGGCATAACTGGAGGGCGTGCCAACCCCTCAGCACGGACGTGTTCTCATTGAATGGTCTAAGGGTATTAAAAAGTGCGGAGGGCCCTTACGACCCCCAACCCACCCCCTCGCCCCCAAGGCTCTCGCCACTTGAGGACAAGTGGCCTGGGACCGCACCGAGACCGCCCCTTTCCAGTAACGACATTCAATTTTTCCATTTTTATTCCCTTTCTCTCCTTCAAACGATCCCGTCCTACGCTTTCCAATGCCCCGAAATGAAAAACAACAATACTAAAGTGTTCTAATGACAAATATAAAATTATATATAAAATGTTCACTTATAAATCATAAGAAATCTGTCTTTTGTCACCACAACCATGCCTCGGCTTCCGGCCAACGTGTAGATTTAGTATATCCTTAATCATTTAAAGCTGTTATATAATTATTAAATATTGCTGAATGTAATATCTCTGAGCAATGTAATATTGCTCCACACTCCTCCATTCAACTTAGATTACATACATACACTTCGAGATACGTATTAGCACATGTATTAGATTAGTTTGTAGGAGTCAATAAAGTTAGACCAAGTTTGCTCCAACGAAATTTGTATTTCAAACTGTAACCGGCGGGGTTTCATTTGTGCATTTCTACCGCTCGAATTTCAACAGAACCGTTCAACTATTTGCACATTCGAACTGAACGGGCCACCGCCGACAGAGCATTTCACGGCGGAGCGATCAGAGGCCGCGAACGGGAAATGCGAGCCGGCTTCTCTTTTTTCCTTTCGTATTATAGCGCTTCGCCGTAATCTAAAAGTATTCGGAGCTAGGCAAATTGTCTATAGCGCCGGGCGGGCACAGTAAATCGGCGTCCTTTTATTCCCCTACATTAGTTCCGATATCGCCGAACGCGGAAGCGGCCCCGCAGGGCGCCTTCTGGAAAAATGTCCCGGGGACATAATCCGGAATTTACAGCCTCGCGTTTCCGCCCATTCCCTTCACTATAATTTCCAGAATTTTAACTTCGTAAAATATAACACGTGCACCTGCTCCAGTCTGATATAATGCGATTCAAGAAACTTAAAATGCGAGGCCTGTTTTAGTATTTTTGTCGGTCGTATTCGGTCACAAATAGATACTCGCGCACTGATAAAGGTACCTGATAAAACTGCCACGACACTATCACTCAGAGTACAACCGATATCAACCTAAAAATGTATAAATTTGGATCGCATAAACAATAGAGAAGTCGGCAGGAATGCTTAGAATCACTTTCACTGAAATTGCTTACTACTAAGGGTTATTGCTGTATTCTATCTTTCGTCTGGATTTTGTGCTTAGTAAAGAATATTAAACGAAGAATTATATACGATTTTAATTCAGGAAATAAAAACGTAAATTATAATTGCGCGCACAGATACAGAAGTACGAATAGAATATTTTCCGACAAAAACAATATACTAGGAAGAACCAAGAATACTGTTGGAACTGGTTGAGTATTGTAGGGAAAAGATCAGATTAGGCGCTCAGTGATATTCTTACGGATGCGGCCACCGCGGAAGCAGGACGGAAGCGTGAGTGGGAGGGGTCGGGGGCCGGTAATTAAGGTCGTGGGGTGTATTCCGGGGCTTAATACCGCCCCCTAAAAGGAGCCCCCTGTGCTTAATGGCCACTCGGCCAGTAGTGACGGGGGCGGCTTCGGCGGCTCATTATGCGCACTGTCCGCCGGCCCCATTCTTATTGCTCCTCCACGGCGGGGTCGCACCTCCCGGGCAACGACTTAAGTACTTACGCGTCTCCCCTTACTTCTTTTTTTTTCGTTCTCACCTTCTGTTCCATCCTCGGCGGGCGGTGCTTAGCCGCAGGTTGTAGCGTGTCGCCGGATGAACCGGTGAGTCGGAAGGGGGTCTAGAAACGAGCGCCATTATGTTTTTGCAGCGTAAATGAAAACTTCGGTGCATAATGTCAAGATGGAATTGAACGCGGTTATTTTAAAGGATCGCTACATTTGTTCTACAGTTGACAACTACAACCGACGATGAACAAAAACTACCACTAGGTCTTTATGTGCTAATGATTCAACAGGTCGAATGCAACTCTCAATTTCGCCCCAGTCGGACGGCTCGCAATGTAGTATAGAAAACAGGAAATAAAACAAGTTCGATCGAAATAAAACCGGAACATAAACCATATATTCGTCATTATTTATTGACCAGAACAAATATATGCGACATATGACACAGGGGTTCCATATGTTCAATATTTAGTTTGGAATATCTAAAGCACTGAATAAACTTCATTCGAGCCTCTATTTACAGAACGCACTTCTCTAAAATCATCTCAATAAGAGTAAATATCATAGGATATATCACTCTTCATTCGGTGTGTTGTAATTATAAAATCTCGATTAATTATTCCTCAATGCATAATTGTCAGCCAATTTATAAAGATAATCGAAAAGGTATGTATGTAATCTGCAAGTAGTGTTGTAATAGTGAATTATGTATATTAAACAACTGTACAGAAGGTTCCGTTGTCACTTATTCCCTTCCGGCTCCTCTCCAATGATTCTCTCTTCGCCGCTCGTAATACTTAAGGGACTTCGCCTTTCTCCCGGTCCCAGATCGCCTCAATACTGTACGACATTTTTTCTTATTTAATTTCCCCGCCCAGGGAGTTTCGGTTCCATACGTGGAGGGTAAGAAGGGGGGTGGCTTGGGGGGTGCGTGAACGTCGCATCGTGGGAAGAAAACCAATTGGTCCCTTTCCCGGCCCTAACTACCTTAGCGACACGTCCGACAATCCCCACCACCACCGGCCAAAAGTATGTACACACATATTACCGTGTGTCGTGGTCGTGGCCGGGAGGGTGAACTCGGAGCTCGCCCCTTTATTGAGTAATAAAATACAGCCCCTCTTGGATATTGTCTAATGTACAGCGCGAAATCTCATAACCCCCCCGGCCAACCAGGCACCGCGGGCTTGGCGAAGACGGGACCTGAGAGAGAGAGAGAGAGAGAGAGAGAGAGAGAGAGAGAGAGAGAGAGACAGAGGGAGAGATAGAGATATTTACAGAGAGACAGTAACTGAGAGAGACAGACTCCTCTTCCGCGCCATCCTCATTGCGGCTATATCACCGGCCCGCGACCACTCTACCGCAATACAGTAGGATTTACTGCAATCTCATCCTTTATTCTAAACTTGCCATTTTGTCATTTCATTATTGCGCAATAATTTATACAAACTTTTGAGAGAGAGATATATAGTTAATATATTCTGCGTAACATAAGCAACATATAAACAACATACCTTGTTCTTTTAATTAAATCGTCATAGCAGTCTTTAGTAATAGGCATTGGTTATATAAATAATTAGAAATAATCAATTCCATCATAGGAGAATACTAGAAGGATATGATAACATTTTGCTGTTTATATTGAGTTTTTAGAATGTTCAGTTAATTGTTATTCGATCAAAATAGGATTGTTACACGCGTATATATATAAACGAATGTAAACTGGCATTTACTACTTCTATTCTTTCAGGAAACATGACGCTTTGTTATTTCATAAATTTAATTAACTGAGGTTGCCGTTCGTATCGCAATTGCTTTTTAAAGAGGGCCCGCGAGCACTGTCACTTTTTAATGCTTCCCTTTTCATTTTAGCCTTACCTCTGATCGAGTATAGAATTACTTTGCTTCAAATAAACTCCTGTTATAGACCGTTGGCCGTTTGACGGGTAAAAACGACGCCGCTAAGCACATTACAATTTACTTTGTGTGTACAGAGGACCGGCTTATAGGAGGGGTTTTGAAGGGGATCGGGCCGGCTATAAAGGTGATGGTGTACTCTACCGGGCGATACCCAAACCGGTAATAAACGCAAATTGTGTTCAACGTAGCCGGCGCCGGGATTCGGTTCGTTTCCCGTTCGAATAACCGTTTGTCGGCCATCATTAGCTCCCTTGTCTCTATTCCCCGTTCGGCTCTTCTTATTTTTCTCTTCGCGCGTCCCAAGATTTCCATTCGGCCCGGGAACGTGTCTGACGGGATCGCGAAACCAATTTCACCTTCGGAACAGGACCGTTAAATCTAACACCGATGCTAACTGCCGACGAAACAGTTTCCCTCCCCCCTCCCAGTGACGATTCCGAAAAGAAATCTTTCGCTCCGGCCCCGTTTACACTGGAACAATTATAGAGCCGATTGAAATTGGGTCGCCATTTCCATGGCTTCGTTCCAGCCAATAGCCCCCCGGCAATAATGGCGACGACCGTGAATTTTTAGAAAACTTCGTTGGACTCTGCGCGTCTGGGGAATTACTTAATATAAAAACTGAGAGCGCAAAATAAAATTCCAATGTCTCTGGAGCCCGGTGGAAAAACTCAAGTTGTAACCTCGACCCAAGAAACTTTCTTATATTTGGTTTAATAATAAATTAATTCACGTACCCAATAAGTGAGAATGATTTTCTTTTTGGTTGAAAGGTAATTTTCCTGAACTGCAATCGATATATTAGCAGTCGAAATATTTTACGACGATTTTTTTCTTCATGAATTGTAAGACCGAATGAATATTCATATTCATTTTCTAATTCACATATCTACGTACTCGTATATTCAAACATAAAGAAGACAGTGGCTGTTTTTCTTTCATCCTGCGACTAAACACTTGTTTAACAGGCTATTTAAAATTTATAAAGTTTTGTATAATTGTACAGGGACAACTAATTTGTACGTCTGGGATTAAACCCGTTGCTACTGACGCAGCGGAGAACGATTATACTCGCTGCATAATTCCGACGGGGATTCTCTCAGGATTCCGTCTACCCGGGCTTAATTGCAGGTAAACCGAGCGGAGGTTCCCCGTACCCCGGAGTTTCAAGTGTACCGCCCGAACGCATTTGCACTGCACGCTGGGGCCCATTTACTTCAACTGAGCTAATTTTCATTCTTCGAAAGGGAGCGTGCGCGGTCTCTGCGGATTTTTAATGAAAAACAACGGCATACGCGCTCGTCAACTAACGCACGGTTCTTAGCACATTCAATTGCTTATCGAATCGTTGCAGAAACATTCAAGGTTTTATGAAAAGCTGGTTTCATTTTGAAAATTTTCCAGCGACTCTCCTGGAGTAAGTTTCAAAAATAATTTGAGGCTAGAATTATAATGTATGAAGATATAGCTTGCATTCTAAAAAACAGGAGACATTCGCTATCGTACGGACTAATTGCAAGTATTATGGAGATAAAACTCAAGAATGTAAGCACCTGTCTATAGCTGTCGTTAGCTTACTGATAAATCATAATAAAAACACCGTAATAAAAATACTAGAAATGTTGTAACCTCTGGGCTGTTTGATGTTCTTGAAAAGCCCTGTTTGTGGATAGGCGGCTGCAAATTTATCAGTTTCTGGACGTTCATATTCGACAAAACCCGACATCGGCCCGCCGGTCAATGTCAATATTAGTCCATTCTCGGTTGATATCGTCATTTGAAAACGGTCAATTGCATTATTAAATGCGTTACGTCCCCGCGGGCACACCCAATAGGTGTCTACAACTGATGATTTTTTTTACTTCTTCTCGTATCACTTATCGTATGCGCTACCCACTAATTATTATTATTATTTCAGAAATTAAGAGTTTTTATTACTTATAATCTGCATTGAATTGGAGAAACAACGTACGGTTCGACGGTTAGATAAGTGTTAAGGTTTAAACGATTAACGGCGCCGCGTTCTACTACACCGCGGCACAGGGGTGTATTGCGGGTTTGCATACATGACATTTTTTTTAAACTGTAGGCAGAAGATACCTACATGTGAGCACAAGCGTAATTATTAACCTCGATGTACATGCAGCCGATATCAACCGGTAGTGAATACTTGTATTAAGCCTAAAAAATATAAATTATACCAACGCTTACAATACAGAATAAGATTGAGTTAGTATTTTCTCTGGCATTACTAAATGGACCGACTTCCTTTGTACAAAAAGCATTAGATGGTGGTTAATTTGGAATAGAAGTTACAGGAAATTGTCTTGCATTCGATTAAAATGTAGGTTCGGATACCCCCGAGGGTACTTCAATGAGGGTAAGCCAAAAATGATAGTGATCGTCAATTTTGGCCTCGAAATCACTGCTCATTTCGAATCTCGCCTAGGATGGTGCCATGACTAAGTAAACCAATCCGGTAGGAGGATACAAATGCGTTTGCATTCGGTCGGCGCGGTCTGCATTATTCAAGACGTGATGGCGCAGCAGTGGGTGGGGGGGGGTTGCTCCCGCAGAAACGTTTATGTAAACTAAACGGGGAGCGAACCCCGGCAATTAGTCTTAGATTCCGGGCTTCAATTAAACGGACGCCAACGGCGCCAGGCGTAGGCGCGCTGGATCAGAGGCCGCACCGACGCCAAATCTCAGACGCCGGCCTGCCCCATTCTTGGCTGCGATCCACTTATTCCCCTAATTAATTACCTAATTGATGACCGGCTTTGGGCGCCACTACAAGCCCATCCCGCGATTCAATCGCCTCGTGAAATTCTGGGTAACTCGATTATCAACATTCTCTCATCACATTCGGATGAATATCCGTCCCCGCATAATTAATTAACGCTCGAATTTACTAGTGACTTCAGGTGATAGGCTGTGACCAGTCTAACTTAATTTCGTGTATATGATAAGATTTAAATGCGCCTAAGCAAGGTTTTATACGCCTTTATATTTTATTTATATTACAACAATCCAGCATATATTACCACATTTTGAATATTACTTGTTTATTTAAAGTAGAATGGGTGCATTTTTCCGGAATATTACCTAGGACTGGAGTGGTTTTCAATGCTTTAATTTTCGGTTTCCCTTCGAGAGTTGTAACACAGCGCATATATAATAATAATCCATAAGGTTTGAATAATAGAAATGGAAGCAAATATTTTCAATTTTAGAGATCCACTAGAACGAATAAATACATAAGGGCGCAATTTACAGTGCTCAGATAATTCGTTAAACACAGAACGCTTAATTTAAAAAAATGTGTAAGATCATTGTATGCAAGCTTAGTGAAGTATCTCATGTTGATTTCTTCATGTATTAATGGGTACTTTTAGTTTAAGTTTTGTTCCTTCGTTGTTAGAATTCTTGTAGTAAAAAGTAAGGCCTATTATTATCATAAATTACGTAGTGGTACTTTGGAAGTTTTTTCCTGTATATATTTTTAAGGAGGTAAATCTCCTACACTCTTTAAATTGCCCGAGCTCTGATCTCTCTTATATCACTGTTCGTGCAGTTTCCAATTTGGGCCGTCTCCCCTTTCTCCCTTCGGAGATCGGGAAGGATTTATCGCTCTCGAATCCCAACACCTTCGAGACTCCGATTTAACTAATTAAAGTTGGTCCCTCCGAGTGAAGGCTCAAAAACCAGCCGGCCCAAGTTGCCTCGGCCCGGTCCTCGCCTCGGATCGAAAACCCGGTGGAATACCCTCGAGAACGTATCAATTCGGGACTCCGTCCAAATTGATTGGACATATCGCGACCGCCGAATTAATTACACGGGACAATTAATCACGAAACTCTTACGTGTGACGCCCTGAGCCGGGTCCGGTGGTTCCGGCCGGTCTTAATGATTTAGGTTGCTCTGGAGAGTGAATATAGTTATACAGTAAGTTCTTTGAATATTCCGATAAGCTTTTTTAATTAATGAAAGGAAGGAAATTTCTATTTTCGGTTTGAAATATCCCTACAAAAACAGTTTTTGTAATTTTAAATTGGGAATATTAAATGTAGATTGTGTTCATAACCAAGATTCAAAAGCACAATAGACATGAGAAATTCGTAAGAATTTAAATAAATTTAATGGCGCTTTTAAAGAACCCATATTTGAACTATTAAGATTGTATATCATAGGAAATTATATTATGTCAAATTTAATTTAGATTCTTGACTTATAAACGTTAACATTCTTTATTAGGAGGTATATTTTAATAAGAAGAAAGTTAGTACCAACTCTTGCGCCTTGTATCCGGTGAGTAATAAAAAATCCGCTAGATGTGTGCTCACGGAAACAGCCATTTCTCGTTTAAAATGCCTTTACTTAAAATTGCCTCAATATTTCAATTCTGAGTTTCATATTCATAGGGAGAATGTCTCTAGGACGTTAGCATAAATTCCCGGGTTTATATCCCCCGCTAAGGCTCCACGGACCATTCGGACGCACGATGAGAGAATTCCATAATTGAAACTATTCACGGATGCAACTCGGCATTCGGTTATGTATATAAAAGTGTAACAGAAATCATTTACTAATATTTTATTAGTGATACTATGTATTTAGAAAAACAGAAGAAAATTGAAACCCAAAAGGTTTTCTACGGAATCTAGTCATTTTCCGGTGGATAGGTTCCTCCGAAATACGTGTGTGTCCTTATTTATGTAGGCATATATATCAATATATAAAGGGTTGAAAAAGATGCGGAAGCATATCCAAAGGGAGAAAGTCATAATGAAAAGTCTGCCCGCTTCCTCTCGTCCATTCCCGTCCCCTTCTTCTTTTCACTCTTTGAAATGAAGAAATAGCAAACGGGGATTTTAAGGTGGAACATTTAATTGACACAAGGTTTCGTGTTTATTCCGGAAAATGTTGGCCCAAATCCCCCCCCCGTCCCTCTAGACCACCCCGCCCTTTCCGCGGTCTCTTTTCACAAAACACAAAGTTGAATTAAGTGCACGGGCAGTAATTAAGGGTCGGCGGGTGTCTTTCTTTCCGGAAAGCGGACGTCTGTCTTTTATCAGAGGGCCCTCCGACTACCGACCCTCTGATTAAAGGAAGCCGGCGCTGCCAGGAATTAGAAAGTCTATAATTCTAGGGGTTTAATCAAAGTTCGAAACTCAATGCTAATAAAAACGAGGAGGAGGAACGTTTTTTGTACATTCTTTTCTGCCTCGAGGTTCCCGAAAGCTCTCCTGTCTACGTTCTTCATTTCCCATCTTCTGAGAAACTATGCTATGCTAGAATTAGTTAAAACTTTGACTGCTCCCCTATTATTGCTTTAAGGAACGCAATAACCATTTATTGAGGTGCCGTCAAGTACTGAATAAAAGCAACCCGTCGGCGTTATTATCCTTGTGATTGCAACTGAAATCCTAATCTCTTGTTACGCCATTTAAATAGAGATCGTAATTAACCCTTTCAAACTTCTTAAGTCGTTTCTCAATCGAACGTGTTTAAGAAAGCTCACATTTGAAGATTTATTCAATTTATCCACGGAACCTACAGTGAAAATTTAAGTGGATGTTAAAATATACCACTTCAATACGAGGCCGTTCAATAAAATGTATTTTTTAGTGAGTTTGTAGATTCTGTAGGGGGAAAATAGCGAGTAAGCATAAAAATAAAAGCAAATAAAACAAACACATATTTATTCGAACTATGAGAATATAAATGGTTGCAGAACTGCAGGAAATAATATCTAGGCAAACCACTAAATATGCTATCTTTTGTCAGAGGGGAATAAGGGGGTAGGTGTCTGAGGTAGGTAAAACTATTTGCCTTCAACCACATTCAACCTTCAAAGTGTTAACCTGCATTCCTTCTGGCACAGCTACCGAGTCTTATGCCGCCGCAAATCCTCAAAATTGTGGAGTCTCGGCAAGGAAACAATCTCCGCTTCTCACTTTCCCCTAATTTGCGATATAATTGCGCCAGATACTACTTCAATCGGAACATTCAGGGATTAGGCAGTCGACAATTCATTAATTTGCACTTCGAGGAAATTCGAGCCCGAGTAATGGGTGTACTTGGGTTCAAGCGCTACTTTGGTTTAATCAGTCGGATTTCGAATCCCAGCGGCGTATTTAATCTCACTTCGATTGCAAATTTCAGCTGATTAAACGAAAGGTGCTCGTAAACTCAGGCTCACTCGTTTTATAATTAATGTGTTCCAGTAAAACTTGATACCGGTCCCGATTATTCGATTTCCTCGTTTCGATTTCAAGGTCGGTGAACATTCAGAAGAAAAATTGAGGAGAAGGCGTCCGATGCCACCCGACGAATCAATCCAGATTCATTTGGGCCGAATTTCAAAAGGGAGAGAAAGAGCGGTACGCCATTAATTCGAGAGACAACGACGGTAAAGGAAACGCCCGGTTCCGCCGCCGGACCCCTCGCCCTTTTTGTGACTCCGCGCGCCCCTTTAAATAAATGAAAGGAGTTGTATAAATGTTTTTCTAAGAGTCTCAAATTACAAAGGGGGTGGGATATTTTATGTACGAAATAGGATGATTAAAGGACGGACATTAACAAACCCGCCCGCTCGAATCCGCAACTACTGTTCGGCGAAACGGTCGCGAGTGGGCGGTGGGGAGGGAGCTAATTAACGAAAGTATATTATTACAAATTACATTCGGGCTATCGGCCGTTAGAATAGTGCGGACGCTCGATGATAATTTGGTTAGTGTCGCCACTATCGCGCCCCGGATCCCTACAATGATGGTAGAATGGACACTGTTTAATTTTAAACAATTTAATTACGGGTCTGAGGTTCAAATCTCTGATTGAATTGCACGAATATCTTGTTCAATTGTGTTTCACGCGAGCTAAGAAACGTGATACTTCAAAAGGAAATCTGTTCAAACTCCAGTATGAACTCATTCTATACCACTCTGGTATATTATAATGTAATATCATATACGCACCCTAAAACGGACAGGGCGTTTGGGATGGTATCTTCTTGCTTCCAAGTCTGACTTGGGTTCCGGGACAAAAACCTCACCGTGCCCGAGAATAGTAATGTGGGGCCCCCCGCGGCCGTTAGCCGTCCGTCGGTGGGTTATAGATTTGAAGGGGTTTAAGTCCGACCGCGGTTAAGCACCTCAGGGGACTTAAAGCGGGAGAACTTAACTATACGACAATATGAGATGAAAATGTTGTATAACTCTGAATATCTGTGTAAACACGAGTATAGAAAAGTGTAGGCAGCAGTCCTTTTTTGGGAACGCCATTAATTAATTAAATTAAATAATTAATCCGGCTTTCTCAAATACATTTCAGTCCTTATTTACCGTAATGCTGTACCACATTAAATCATACACGTTTCATACAATATTATTCTATTTCAGAACTGTGACCTTTGTCTCCGAACACAAGTAATATACTAAGTTATTTATTTAGGTTTCCTTTTGTAATTTCATCTAACGATTTGCTCCACTTGCCTATTTCGTGGTAATGTACACCAGTTTCTGTTAGCATTCTTAAGTAATTCAATGAGCACTGCCATCGGAGAATATAATTTAATTTAATTATAATTGGATAACTTATACTTGGGTATTGGATTTTCTTAACACAAAGCATTGTTTACCCTTCATGTGTGCATCGTATCGCCTTACAACTTCTGTACGACTCTCATATCATACAGCGGATTGTGCACACAAGTTGTATGTGCTTGACTGTGAAGAATTATCACGATTAAATTGTAAATAAACAGTTTTAAACGCGTCGTGAATACAACTGGCGGTATTGTACTGACGACGGAGAAGCCGAAACCGGACTGGCTTAAGAGCGGATAGGCGAGTGGCGACGGAAAATCGCTACAGTAATGAAACTGAAAACCCCCCGGGGGCAGTAAAAGTTGAGAAAATAAGGGTTCCTCGGTCGGTAGAGAGGAGCGGGAGGCCGGTGTAAGTATTAGTGGGGCGGCGGCCCCGCCCTTGGTATAAAGGGGGAGAGGGGCCCTGTGTTATTAAAACCGGAGACGCTTCTGTTTGCCCACGGTTTAAGGTGGTTCTCCTCCCGGTCCGGAAATCCTTTGATATTCAAACCGCGGCTGACAATCCTTTCGGTAAAGAAGTGGAGGAGAGAAACCCGGCGTTAATAACCGGCAGGGGGCAAGACTGGCCCCTCGTCCCCAACCCACCGGCTAATCCCCCTCCCGAATGTGTCCCCAACCCCGAATTAGATCTTCTAAAACTTTATCCGCATAGGTCGTACCCGCAAAGCCCTCCCCTTTTAATTTCATTCATAGGAAACAATTTCGGCAAAGGATGTGACGTAATTTCATTTTTTTCATAGAAACGCGGAAGGAACTTTTTTCATTATTCGTCATTTACATCGAAGAGAGGACCAAGGACTGCAATGAACAAAGAGCTGATGTTGAGCAGGAATTATTCTCCGCAACATTAAGCCCATAATTAATCCATTAAAAGATATAACATGACTGATACACCCTCTAAAACCCTCCAAAATAATTGACGATGCATCAATAAGGTGAAGAAACGATTGATTCATTGATGGAATTTGTTCTTTCAACATAGCTTTTCTTTTTCCATGTCCCCTTAGTAATTTACTCCACCTAAACTGTTCCCAAAAGGCACACTTTGCTGCCAATATTAATGGTCATTGACATAGTATCTGACAGTTTAACGTTAGTCGAAAATAAATAACGTGTAATTCAGGTTATTCGCGCGGTAAATTCCACGACGGCGGATTTATTTTCGCAGGTCAACTTTTGCAGGTTTTACTTTCCCTTCAAACTTTTTCTGGTCGAAACTAACTGTTTCAAACATTCTTGCCGTACCTTGTCGCCGAAATGCGCTTTCATATTTGCTGACGGACTAAAGGACACATTTCAGGACCTAATAGTTAAAATAGTTAAATAGTTAAAAAAATTATGAATAAATTACCTAGTACGATAGTTAAATAAATGAATTTCTTGGTGCTAACTAATTACGAATATTATGGAAATTCTCGACAATCCTGCTTTAAATCATGCATTAATTAAGTTTTTATAAGATTAATGTTTCGGTGAAGATACGACAGAGAGGGTTAACGTTAAAATACGACGGGCGGGGGGAGTCGTACAGACGGAAGACATCTCCCACTTCAGAAATTAATTTGATGTTTTATTCTCAAGGCTGGACAACTCCGGAGGGTCTGCGGGGATAAGAGGGTTGAATAAAGAGAAACCCGACCCCGGGGTTTGAGGGGGAGGAGGGTGGCAGGATGCAGATTAGTTTAAACGGGAAGACACGGGTTGCGGCGGGACCCCTGCCCTCTCTATTCAAACATCCTCCGTTTTCTCCCCGGTGTACTTACCAGATGTTAATTGTGGCGCTCCCTGCGGGGTTAATTTTCTACGACCCCGCCCGCCCACCAGACCTCCCCCGTTCCATTCAACGAAAGTATTTATGGACAGCGGCTCCCACTAATCCTTTATGACCCCGCCGAGTGGACACAACAATATCGCGTGATGAAAATTTTCGGCCGTCCTCTCTCTCTCTCTCTCTCTCTCTCTCTCTCTCTCTGAGGCCGGTTTTGTTTTCAGCGCTAATTGTATTCCTTTAAATGGAGCAATGAACGTTTAAAATGGCGTAATTAATTCGTATAAATTTCCTCTTAATTAACTCGTTCCCTCTCTCGGACTCGTCTCTAAAGCTTGCCCGATAACACTGCCTGTAGGAAGAACGCACTTAATTTCAGGAAAATATAAATTTGTAACTCGAAATTTCTTTTTATCTTGGGAAAGGTTAACAGTTCATCCCCAGACTCCTTAATCTGGCCAAAACATGCATATTGCACTACTGCAACACTTAATCATACTGAAGTCTCATGTCATTATTTCGATAAGGTATATTACAGCTCAAAATAATGTAACAGGAAACTCCTACCGGTATCATAATTAGTTAGTGATGATTTTACTATTTGATTTCTATGTTTGTGTATTTTTAAGCAGCAGTGATCTTGTTAAATACTCTGAAAATCAGTTTGCCGTGATTCGAAACCGATCAATATCAACTGAATCAAAAGAAATGAATGTTGTTTTCAATAATACATTTCTGTAGAGCGTTTTTTATCGTACGAACCCGAAGCCATTATATTTACTCCCACGGATAGAGAAATCGACCGAAGGCAAACTACTCTGAAATGACCCGACCGTTTTATTATTACAATTAATTAACCCGGTTCTCGATGTTATCTGTTAAAGCCCTACGAGCCGTTGAAATATCTATTGGATCTGCCAATTGGCGAGCAAAGTGGTGTGTGATAAAATCACCCACTTTAATTTACCGCCAAATATCCATTCGGGACACGAAAATGTAAAGTCCAGAAGCTTTGGCTTGTAAATTAAAATTAAAGTTTGAACAGAAACCGCAAAATATTTATTCCAAAAGACCCCACATAATCAACCTTGTTATAGGCGTTTTAGCACCATAAAAAAAAATCTGGATATAAATAAGTGTCACACCTGGCACAATGTCACTATTGATGTCGTCAACGCCTCCATTCATTATGATCAGGGAATATTCCGTTTTAATAATCTCAAACGAGATTAGATTGTTTTGATTGATAGAAGTGAGACCGTTTAAAATCGCTCCAATTTTTTATGTCTCACGGCCGAAATTAATGTTAAGTTTCCTGTTGGACGTGATGGAGGTAATGTTTCAACTAAATGGTTTATTTCGCCATTCGATATATATATATATATATATATATATATATATATATATATATATAGGTGTTAAAAAATAACCCAGCGACCGGTAAACAATAATTTTATGAACCCCCCTTATGAAAACAATACCAAGAACCGTATTTAATGATGAGCCCCCGTAAGTATCTCAACGACCTACAAAAGCGGGGCTTAGACGCCGCTTTCATCCTCGAGTTAATTTATTTACACCGGAGTCTCAAGGACTCCAGTAGAGCTATATATAAATCATCCCACGGCTGGGACTTGAACAGGCGTCCGTCACTGGCCTATGAATAATATATATATATATATATATATATATATATATATATATATATATATATAATATATAGGGAGAATTTATTTTCTGCAGCGGGAGAAAATTATTTTGCGCGCGTTGAAAAGTGAAAGACTGGCCTTAAATATTCGAAAACTAACAATGGGTTAGGGTCTGATTTCAAGTCGTAATTTCTTCTATATCCTCCAAACGTTATATTCATTTTTTCCACCTCAAATATAATTTCAACGAAGCCAAATAAACAAGTTAAAAAGGACAGCGTTAAACGCGATCCTGTTTTTGGCGTTCAGTTGATTTGAATTATTTTTCAACTTTTAATCAGTATGAATCGTTGTCGGTACTTGGTAGGTAAAAATTTGATGTAATTCAAATTCAACAAATTTAGATCAGCTTGGAGCGCGAAACCCCGCTGAATTTAGTTCGGTGTTACATTCATTTAGAACTTGCGTTAAATTGCACGTATTGGGTCGCCACCAAATGTGGCTGGGGACCCCGATATAAATTAGATTTGGCCCTGTACAAGAATCCAATTTCGCGCTATAATTTGTTATACTTCTCAATTACTTTCATTCAGCGTATTGGACGTAGAGTCCGTATACTAGATAGTTTTGTAATCGAGTAAGGTGCTGGCTGTAATGACATATATATTGGTTTCATTATACTGAATCATAGGCGTTATTGCAATCTGCATTTCAGTTATTATCGTTTTCCTCGCATGAGCGGACAACAGCGCCAAAACACCTAATTATACGTCAGTTTTCTGTGGCTAATGAAATCTCTGTTTGGGGGACGCCCGTAACGAAATTGGGTATGTTTTAATTTGAAAGGATATTAAAACGGTTGAACGAGTTTTTTTATGACCTCCCGACCTTTTAGATATCTTGCAGTGTGTTCGAAACTTTGTCTTATATTTTATTTTGTTAAGAGCTTTTACAATAAACGAAAATGTATATATTTATAAATTTTGTTATCATACTTTCTTGTGAATTATGTTGCTATACTGGGTGTGCAACTGTTGTGTACAATAGGTGAAACAGATAAAGTACGGGAAAAAATTAAAGAAATAAAAAATCCGAATTCAAATCAGCTCGGAAAGTGAGTAAAATTTAAATCCTGGAAATATAGGATGCGGAGGTTTTTCGAAAAGCCAGGGACGTTCGGCGGGCTGTAAAAAACGTGTTTGTGGAACTCGTACTGGGAAAGCCGAGGGTCGTAACGTTTACTGCTCGGCCGCAACTCCTTCACGGCTCAACTTCGTCCCTGAACGCTGTATATATATATCCTTCCACTTTTGTTTCCGGTTCTCTACCATTGGGGACAAATCGCCTAAACGAAGTCAGCCTAAGAGAACCCGCCGAATCAAAAAACTTGAATGTCCATTTCTTAATGACAATCTCAATAAAGTCAACCCCGCGTTAAAATATACAAAACCTTTGTTTGTGTACTATCTATTTTGTTTGATTAAGAAGTAAGAGTTATCATGAATTGCACTTCTAAGACCGTGAACTGAGTGACAACCAGAAGCTTAAGGAAAACTGGTAGTCCCTTCTGTAATTGGAGGAACATTTCCCTGCCGGCGTTACCCAACAGAGGTCTAGGATGGAGTACAGTTTCGGCGAAATTAGCCGTCGGAATTCGTTGGTTCTGCGGGCGGGCCACTGGGTGACGCCGTCGGTCCGTACCCGGGAGCGGAAAGTGGGGGCGGTTCGGGGGTGGGGCGTTCCCCCACTCAATTTGATTAGGATCTGGGGGCGTAATTTTAAAACGCTGGCTGTCGCGGAGGTTTTCCGGCCGGCGGAAAGTTATGGGGCCGCTGCAAATATTGAGTTTTAATCTCATTGCACGCTCCGCGAGGCTCGGGACCCTCTGTCAGCGTGTTCGACCCCCCCCACCCATCAGTATCGAACCGACGATATCTCTTAATTCCGATATAAATCATTACTCCAGCTTAGTTAGGGCGCGGCCAAATGACATACAGCCTACAGAATTCATAACCGCGTCGGGGTAACGAATTTAGTTGCCCCGGAAGCCCGTACTGGGAGCGGATCGGTTTGTATCTAAATTAAAATGCGGAAGAACATATTGTACCAAATGTAATGTTTAACTGCATACCGATACCAAAATACTGCCCACAGGACTGTCGTACAATATGAGAATTTCGAAAAACATTATGGGAGGACATTAACCAGTTCGCTACCAGGGTCTTCTGGAGAAAACATCCATAGCCCAAGATTTTTTTCGCGATTATATGAAATCAATTGGAATAGATTTTATGTGTGTGTATTTAAAACAGTCTAAAAAAGTAAAATAAGTATTCTTTTAAACTGACACAAATATGTGACGCTGGGCTATAGATAAAAACTAAACGCTGTAGCCCACGTGTCACATATTTGTGTCACATTAAGTTAGAAGAAATTGATTATAAGACAAAAAAATATAAATACAATTTATCGATATGAAATTCATTTTATTTTACGAAAATTCTGTTAAAAAATATTAAATATAATAATAATTTCTAGCTACTACATTTTAGCTAGATAATTTTATCTAGCTACTTACATAACAATTTTAATAATATTGCTTCGAAAAATCTTTTCCTTTTTAAATTTAACTTATTGCCTGTTAATTTCACTAACCCTGCTAAAACGACCTATTCAACTGTTATAAAGCTAAATAATCTAAATAACTCTAAATAATAATTCAACTCTAAATAATCTAATGCGAGAGCAGACCGAGTACAGACGACATACATTTTACACTTTTAGAACTTAGCAATTTTGTTCAATACTCAACATGTTTAAACATGCCTTTGTAAATTGTGCAAAAATATCTGTCACATATATGTGACGGTTGGTGGCGAACGAGTTAACTTTCCTATTATTTATTACAACACTTCGTTATGTACAGTATTGGAAGGGGAAATAATGCAGGAAGTTGTCCGGATCTTGGAAGGAAGGGTCGGATATTAAAACTAATCAAATCTAAAACTGAGGGAGGCCCACTCGGTTAGGCAATAACTTGCTAATAGCCGAACAAAGGATCGGCCAGTTCCAAAGGACAAAGCTCGGAGAGGCTCCAACTTGAGTTATATGGGCGGGATACAAACTAACACAAATGGGAATTGCGGGAGATAAAAGCCCCACCCACGGCCTAAGTAACGCGGCACTCCCTTCTTGGACTAGCTCATACCAATTGACCGTTCCTAGACTCCCACGATTTACGAATTTGATCCATAATCAAAATCCACTTAAAACCACTTTTAATAATGCTTAATATTTTAGAATATCAGAAATTGAAACTGAGAAATAGATTCATTAAATTTAATTTTCAACTGCGCCCGAACTGAACGCTGCTTTAACTGAATACGAGTTTGTATGTTTATTAGACGTAAGGAAGTAGTATAGATAGTACAGGAACCTATACGGGGATCCGGGGTAAACCGGAACAGGCGTCTATTGCAGTCTGCGGCCCCGGTTCGCTTCGGGTAAACTGCGAAGATAAGGGAAAGGGGCCGCCGCCGTCAAGAATTCTGGCGTCTCAGAACGCCCGGATACAAACTCATGCTAAAACAGACAGGCTCCCCTTGCCTGTTGGTCTATAACCAACCCCTTGCCGCTTGCTGTTATAACCAAACTTTCGTCGGCCTCATTGCCCCCGCTCAAGACCAAACAGTCGGACAGCTAACAAACAGGACTGTGGAAAGCGGTTCGCTCGTATAGAACCAGGAGACCGGTGATAGTACCCTTCGGTACTAATTCCACACTTGCCTTGCTTCAAGTAAACGACATGACGGTGAAAGTTTAGCTGATTGATGGAAGAAGAAAATAATAATATATATAAATGTACTGAAATATTTTTTATTGTGGGCTTAGAATGTCGGAGGATCAGGGCATGTACAGACAGTACAATGTATTTCAGTGATTTCTTAATTTTACCTGTATATTAATGCGAAATAATGAGTTTGAAAATTTTATTTTAAATTTAATGTTGCATTTCGCTTATTAAAAGCATTAATGAAATAACCAAATTTAAAAGTTTCAAATTTTTTCTTTCAATTTTTATGGTGGATAATAACTAAAAAGTATTGTTAAGAAAAAGTATAAGAAAGCGATAATTTATATAAAACAAGTTCATATATTTTTAATCAGTCAAGTAAAGTTATTATTTTGAAAATTACGTTAGGAGCTTACTATTCAGTTTACTTAAAAACCACTATTGAAAATTCGAGTCCTAACTATACCCAGGGAAACTAGTAGAACTTTTTGAATGTCCCCCGGTATTAGTGCCATTTGCATTCAAGCGGGATAAACCCCTGTTCTCTTATTACCGCTCGTAATATCTCCATAACTCGCCTCTGTTAATTTCGATGCTCTTCTACTTTAATGTACTCTGAAGTTTGGCCGGAGACCGACTTCAACACCCGGCCCAACCGGCCGGTAGAGCACTCCTGCTCTGTTCAATATTTATGATTCATTTCTTTATGCGCTCTCGTATAGCTCGGCATATGAATTCCCCCCGCGCTGCCTGACATCGTACAATTGGAAAATTGAGCGCTCTAAACTGTTTCGGAATTCGGAATCGCTCTGGAGTGAAATAAAAAACCAATATATTCTTGAGCATCCTATTCCTTAATTCCATGAAAACTCCTTCAGCTTCCTCTTCTCTCTTATCGCGTTCTCAGCGCCGTTGGCTATCGGAGAAAACGCAAATGTTCCGGAAATGAATGCACCTCTCAGAGGCGTATTTATAAAGTCGATTTTCGATCTAGAAACCCAAGAATAATCCCTTATTCATAATACATTCCGGTTCAACAATACCTAGTTCATTCGTTAACTGAATGAATGTTGGAATGACAAAACATATTCCTATAGTTGAGGAAAAATAGCTCCTTGTAGAGAAAGTAACGAAAATCCAAGTATTGGAAACGAGTAGATATGAATGAAGTTATGGGAGTTGATGTTTCCTTTTCAATGGATTTATAAAGGTCAGTTTAATATAGAAATGAGTTTTATGAACAAGATTATGAAATAATATGCACATTTAATGTCAGGTAATATTAGAAAACTAAAACTAAGTAGTTATCGAATTACACTCTTCTATGTGCAACATTTATTTATTATGTAAGAAGAAAATATTTATTCGGTATTTTTCTCTGCGAAAAAATCCCCGGGACGAATTCCGGCAGGATTTGAGAATAAAACGGCTCCGGAAGACCTCCCGCTTTTTTCTTGTAATTTTAACGAGTGGGCTCATTTTAGGCCTCCGTTACGCTGAGAAAACTTCAGGCGGTCGAGGATTGGAAAAATACTGACAGCCGGGAGAAATAAACGCCATTGGAAATGTTCAATCGGCTATTGAAATGTTTAAAGATCGGAAAATGGCGAACCGAATACACTTTCGGGGAACCAATCATCGGAGTCCGAGAACATCAATAAAGTGGTCTTAGAAAAATGTTTATTCTTCATCATTCCGTTAATAGATTAAATAAATTATACATGAGCTCCACCATTTCAACAATGCCTCTAAGGTCAGTAAGAAATAAACAAGTCAGAGTTTTAAAAACAAGAGTGTGGCAGTTTTCTGCCCCCCTAATCTATTTGCGACTATAGTTGACCCCAGAGAAAATTGTTTCTTCGGGTTAAATGGCAATTTTCAGAACAGTATTGTTAACTAATTATTGTTATTTCAACTAAACAACCAGTAAACAGTAGGCTGATATGAAAGTAACTAATCAAGATGAAATATAATCATCGATTTCATTTAATGTTTCAACTCGTGCCATTAATTCATAATTCTCACATATTCAAGCCGGAAAATTCCGAAAGTATAAAGATTAGTTCCTTAATGAAAATAAAAGGGATTATTTCGAAAGATCCGTGAAAACCTCTAGTGCTTAATCTCCCGACTCTTTTCCAAGCTCGGGGCAGAAATCGTAAAGTTTGCCCCGGCAGGATCGAGATAGAGGGAGCAATATGTCTTGATTCCAATGC